>JAWMAR010002550.1:0-125563 GCA_036785375.1 Leucoraja ocellata
TAAATCACAACCTAACCTTTACAGTGACACGGGCTTCATCACTCAGGCAAATCGAAACCGCAGAGGGACCAGGCCGCAAAACAAGGTACAGACGGAGTCAGGAGGGTGAAACTCAATTCAAAGGGGGGAGGATGGAGAATAACAGCACCAACATAAACTCAAACCTAGGGTGGATCCTGACTGACTCTCACAAATCTATGGAAGGGCAAGTGTGAGGCAAATAGATTTGGACAAGGGTGATGAAACAGTGGGCCAAATACCAAGTGACAGTACATGGTGAAAAGGAATCCCCAGGAGGAGATCGATAAGCACCAGAGGGCATGTTTCCCACTGTCCGATAAATCACAACCTAACCTTTACAGTGACACGGGCTTCATCACTCAGGCAAATCGAAACCGCAGAGGGACCAGGCCGCAAAACAAGGTACAGACGGAGTCAGGAGGGTGAAACTCAATTCAAAGGGGGGAGGATGGAGAATAACAGCACCAACATAAATTCAAACCTAGGGTGGATCCTGACTGACTCCCACAAATCTATGGAAGTGCAAGTGTGAGGCAAATAGATTTGGACAAGGGTGATGAAACCGTGGGCCAAATACCAAGTGACAGTACATGGTGAAAAGGAATCCCCAGGAGGAGATTGATAAGCACCAGAGGGCATGTTTCCCACTGTCCGATAAATCACAACCTAACCTTTACAGTGACACGGGCTTCATCACTCAGGCAAATCAAAACCGCAGAGGGACCAGGCCGCAAAACAAGGTACAGACGGAGTCAGGAGGGTGAAACTCAATTCAAAGGGGGAGGATGGAGAATAACAGCACCAACATAAACTCAAACCTAGGGTGGATCCTGACTGACTCCCACAAATCTATGGAAGGGCAAGTGTGAGGCAAATAGATTTGGACAAGGGTGATGAAACAGTGGGCCAAATACCAAGAGATAGTACATGGTGAAAAGGAATCCCCAGGAGGAGACCGATAAGCACCAGAGGGCATGTTTACCACTGTCCGATAAATCACAACCTAACCTTTACAGTGACACGGGCTTCATCACTCAGGCAAATTGAAACCGCAGAGGGACCAGGCCGCAAAACAAGGTACAGACGGAGTCAGGAGGGTGAAACTCAATTCAAATGGGGGAGGATGGAGAATAACAGCACCAACATAAACTGAAACATAGGGTGGATCCTGACTGACTCCCACAAATCTATGGAAGGGCAAGTGTGAGGCAAATAGATTTGGACAAGGGTGATGAAACCGTGGGCCAAATACCAGGTGACAGTACATGGTGAAAAGGAATCCCCAGGAGGAGATCGATAAGCACCAGAGGGCATGTTTCCCACTGTCCGATAAATCACAACCTAACCTTTACAGTGACACGGGCTTCATAACTCAGGCAAATCGAAACCGCAGAGGGACCAGGCCGCAAAACAAGGTACAGACGGAGTCAGGAGGGTGAAACTCAAATCAAAGGGGGGAGGATGGAGAATAACAGCACCAACATAAACTCAAACCTAGGGTGGATCCTGACTGACTCCCACAAATCTATGGAAGGGCAAGTGTGAGGCAAATAGATTTGGACAAGGGTGATGAAACCGTGGGCCAAATACCAAGTGACAGTACATGGTGAAAAGAAATCCCCAGGAGGTGATCGATAAGCACCAAGGGCATGTTTCCCACTGTCCGATAAATCACAACCTAACCTTTACACGGGCTTCATCACTCAGGCAAATCGAAACCGCGGAGGGACCAGGCCGCAATACAAGGTACAGACGGAGTCAGGAGGGTGAAACTCAATTCAAAGGGGGAGGATGGGAATAACAGCACCAACATAAACTCAAACCTAGGGTGGATCCTGACTGACTCCCACAAATCTATGGAAGGGCAAGTGTGAGGCAAATAGATTTGGACAAGGGTGATGAAACCGTGGGCCAAATACCAAGTGACAGTACATGGTGAAAAGGAATCCCCAGGAGGAGATCGATAATCACCAGAGGGCATGTTTCCCACTGTCCGATAAATCACAACCTAACCTTTACAGTGACACGGGCTTCATCACTCAGGCAAATCGAAACCGCAGAGGGACCAGGCCGCAAAACAAGGTAAAGACGGAGTCAGGAGGGTGAAACTCAATTCAAAGGGGGGAGGATGGAGAATAACAGCACCAACATAAACTCAAACCTAGGGTGGATCCTGACTGACTCCCACAAATCTATGGAAGGGCAAGTGTGAGGCAAATAGATTTGGACAAGGGTGATGAAACCGTGGGCCAAATACCAAGTGACAGTACATGGTGAAAAGGAATCCCCAGGAGGAGATTGATAAGCACCAGAGGGCATGTTTCCCACTGTCCGATAAATCACAACCTAACCTTTACAGTGACACGGGCTTCATCACTCAGGCAAATCGAAACCGCAGAGGGACCAGGCCGCAAAACAAGGTACAGACGGAGTCAGGAGGGTGAAACTCAATTCAAAGGGGGGAGGATGGAGAATAACAGCACCAACATAAACTGAAACATAGGGTGGATCCTGACTGACTCCCACAAATCTATGGAAGGGCAAGTGTGAGGCAAATAGATTTGGACAAGGGTGATGAAACCGTGGGCCAAATACCAAGTGACAGTACATGGTGAAAAGGAATCCCCAGGAGGAGATCGATAAGCACCAGAGGGCATGTTTCCCACTGTCCGATAAATCACAACCTAACCTTTACAGTGACACGGGCTTCATCACTCAGGCAAATCGAAACCGCAGAGGGACCAGGCCGCAAAACAAGGTACAGACGGAGTCAGGAGGGTGAAACAATTCAAAGGGGGGAGGATGGAGAATAACAGCACCAACATAAACTCAAACCTAGGGTGGATCCTGACTGACTCCCACAAATCTATGGAAGGGCAAGTGTGGGGCAAATAGATTTGGACATGGGTGATGAAACCGTGGGCCAAATACCAAGTGACAGTACATGGTGAAAAGGAATCCCCAGGAGGAGATCGATAAGCACCAGAGGGCATGTTTCCCACTGTCCGATAAATCACAACCTAACCTTTACAGTGACACTGGCTTCATCACTCAGGCAAATCGAAACCGCAGAGGGACCAGGCCGCAAAACAAGGTACAGACGGAGTCAGGAGGGTGAAACTCAATTCAAAGGGGGGAGGATGGAAAATAACAGCACCAACATAAACTCAAACCTAGGGTGGATCCTGACTGACTCCCACAAATCTATGGAAGGGCAAGTGTGAGGCAAATAGATTTGGACAAGGGTGATGAAACCGTGGGCCAAATACCAAGTGACAGTACATGGTGCAAAGGAATCCCCAGGAGGAGATCGATAAGCACCAGAGGGCACGTTTCCCACAGTCCGATAAATCACAACCTAACCTTTACAGTGACACGGGCTTCATCACTCAGGCAAATCGAAACCGCAGAGGGACCAGGCCGCAAAACAAGGTACAGACGGAGTCAGGAGGGTGAAACTCAATTCAAAGGGGGGAGGATGAAGAATAACAGCACCAACATAAACTCAAACCTAGGGTGGATCCTGACTGACTCCCACAAATCTATGGAAGGGCAAGTGTGAGGCAAATAGATTTGGACAAGGGTGATGAAACCGTGGGCCAAATACCAAGTGACAGTACATGGTGAAAAGGAATCCCCAGGAGGAGATCGATAAGCACCAGAGGGCATGTTTCCCACTGTCCGATAAAACACAACCTAACCTTTACAGTGACACGGGCTTCATCACTCAGGCAAATCGAAACCGCAGAGGAACCAGGCCGCAAAACAAGGTACAGACGGAGTCAGGAGGGTGAAACTCAATTCAAAGGGGGGAGGATGGAGAATAACAGCACCAACATAAACTCAAACCTAGGGTGGATCCTGACTGACTCCCACAAATCTATGGAAGGGCAAGTGTGAGGCAAATAGATTTGGACAAGGGTGATGAAACTGTGGGCCAAATACCAAGTGACAGTACATGGTGAAAAGGAATCCCCAGGAGGAGATCGATAAGCACCAGAAGGCATGTTTCCCACTGTCCAATAAATCACAACCTAACCTTTACAGTGACACGGGCTTCATCACTCAGGCAAATCGAAACCGCAGACGGACCAGGCCGCAAAACAAGGTACAGACGGAGTCAGGAGGGTGAAACTCAATTCAAAGGGGGGAGGATGGAGAATAACAGCACCAACATAAACTCAAACCTAGGGTGGATCCTGACTGACTCCCACAAATCTATGGAAGGGCAAGTGTGAGGCAAATAGATTTGGACAAGGGTGATGAAACCGTGGGCCAAATACCAAGTGACAGTACATGGTGAAAAGGAATCCCCAGGAGGAGACCGATAAGCACCAGAGGGCATGTTTCCCACTGTCCGATAAATCACAACCTAACCTTTACAGTGACACGGGCTTCATCACTCGGGCAAATCGAAACCGCAGAGGGACCAGGCCGCAAAACAAGGTACAGACGGAGTCAGGAGGGTGAAACTCAATTCAAAGGGGGGAGGATGGAGAATAACAGCACCAACATAAACTCAAACCTAGGGTGGATCCTGACTGACTCCCACAAATCTATGGAGGGGCAAGTGTGAGGCAAATAGATTTGGACGTGGGTGATGAAACCGTGGGCCAAATACCAAGTAACAGTACATGGTGAAAAGGAATCCCCAGGAGGAGATCGATAAGCACCAGAGGGCATGTTTCCCACTGTCCGATAAATCACAACCTAACCTTTACAGTGACACGGGCTTCATCACTCAGGCAAATCGAAACCGCAGAGGGACCAGGCCGCAAAACAAGGTACAGACGGAGTCAGGAGGGTGAAACTCAATTCAAAGGGGGGGGATGGAGAATAACAGTACCAACATAAACTCAAACCTAGGGTGGATCCTGACTGACTCCCACAAATCTATGGAAGGGCAAGTGTGAGGCAAATAGATTTGGACAAGGGTGATGAAACCGTGGGCCAAATACCAAGTGACAGTACATGGTGAAAAGGAATCCCCAGGAGGAGATCGATAAGCACCAGAGGGCATGTTTCCCACTGTCCGATAAATCACAACCTAAGCTTTACAATGACACGGGCTTCATCACTCAGGCAAATCGAAACCGCAGAGGGACCAGGCCGCAATACAAGGTACAGACGGAGTCAGGAGGGTGAAACTCAATTCTAAGGGGGGAGGATGGAGAATAACAGCACCAACATAAACTCAAACCTAGGGTGGATCCTGACTGACTCCCACAAATCTATGGAAGGGCAAGTGTGAGGCAAATAGATTTGGACAAGGGTGATGAAACCGTGGGCCAAATACCGTGACAGTACATGGTGAAAAGGAATCCCCAGGAGGAGATCGATAAGCACTAGAGGGCATGTTTCCCACTGTCCGATAAATCACAACCTAACCTTTACAGTGACACGGGCTTCATCACTCAGGCAAATCGAAACCGCAGAGGGACCAGGCCGCAAAACAAGGTACAGACGGAGTCAGGAGGGTGAAACTCAATTCTAAAGGGGGAGGATGGAGAATAACAGCAGCAACATCAACTCAAACCTAGGGTGGATCCTGACTGACTCCCACAAATCTATGGAAGGGCAAATGTGAGGCAAATAGATTTGGACAAGGGTGATGAAACCGTGGGCCAAATGCCAAATTACAGTACATGGTGAAAAGGAATCCCCAGGAGGAGATCGATAAGCACCAGAGTGCATGTTTCCCACTGTCCGATAAATCACAACCTAACCCCTAACCATTTAAATCTTACTATTATAATACATAACACAACAATGGAGACAGACAGAAATAGCAGGTTCTAACATATTGCAATATACTATGAAGCACTGTAATACATTATAACACTAAAATGCACTACAACGCATTATAACACATTTTAACAACGGTAACACACTGTACACTGTAATACCCTGTAATGCACCATAACAATAGAATACACTAAGGCATATTATAATATATGTTTATTATACTATCACACCATGAAACAACAACAATGCAACACAAGTTTGACATATTGTAACAAAGAATAATACAAAAATACCAATAATACACTGTAATAAACTATAGCAAACTAACTATAGTTAGTTATATTTTAAACTAGTGTGTTACAATGTCAGTGTGATAGTTACAGCAGATCCTAGTTAAATGTATTATAGTGAAGTATAATTGTACTAGTTGATCATTGTGTTTTGTGCGGTAATATAGTGTGCTATGTATATAGATTATAACCATAAAATATTACGCAGTAAATTATGACACTATAACACATTCTAATATATTCTTCACTAACACGCCATAGTACACGACAACGACGTCACACACTTTAACATTATAATACACTTTACCTAATTATAACAAACTGGAATACAGTATCATACGTTATGATAGTTTAACACATTATTACACATACATTATACCACAAAATGCAATATAACGCATTATAACACGTTCTGTTATATTGTGTTTAAAGTATGTTATAGTTAAAATCTGTTATAATGCGTTATATTGCATTTTAAGTGCTATAATGTATTAAAGTGCGTTATACTATGCAAATATATTTTACAACCTGCTGTTCTGTCTGTGTGCATTGTGTTATTTATTATAATGTATATTATAATATTATAGTTATGTGTTATAGTGCATTATTATATATCGTAACGTGTTACGGTTACAATGTATAGCTGTGTGTAATAATGTGTTAAAGTATCATAACGTGTATAATTGTGTGTAATAATGTGTTAAAGTATCATAACGTGTTATAATGTATTCTAGTGTTATAATTTCGTAAAGTATATTATTATAATGTGTTAAAATGTGTGATGTTGTTGTCGTGGACTATGGCGTGTTAGTGAAGAGTATATTAGAATGTGTTATAGTATCATAATTTACTGCGTAGTATTACCGCACAAAACACAATGATCAAATACTACAATTATGCTTCACCCTATACCAGACTAACACTATAATACATTTAACTAGGATCTGCTGTAACTATCACACTATAAGACAATGTACACACTAGTTTAAAATATAAACCATAGTTAGTTTGCTATAGTTTATTACAGTGTATTATTGGTATTTTTGTTTAATTCTATTTATATTGATATGGTGTGTTCCAATGTCAAACGTGTTGTTGTGTGTTATGGTGTGATAGTTTAATAAACATATATTATTATATTCCTTAGTGTATTATATTGTTATAGTGCATTACAGGGTATTACAGTGTATACAAGTGTCTCACCGTTGTTAAAATGCATTTTATAGTGCATTTTAGTGGTATAATGTACAAAGTTATAGTGCGTTTTAGAATATTGCAATATGTTATGCTATTTCTGTCTGTCTGCATCGTTGTGTTATGTATTATAATGTATATAGTGCATTATTATATATCGTAGCGAGTTATAGTGTGTGTTGCGTGTTCTATTGTGTTATAGTGTATATAGTGTGTTATTGCGTGTTACAGTTATAATAGTGTGTGATAATGTGTTAACTGGTATCATAACGTGTGATAGTGTATTTGTTATAATTTGGTAAAGTGTGTGATGTCGTTGTCGTGTACTATGGCGTGTCAGTGAAAAGTATATTAGAACGTTGTCTCAAAATTTACTGCGTAGTATTTTATACATGGTTATAATGCTATAATATATATAATACATAAAGCACACTATATTACCGCACAAAATCAACTACTACGACTATACTTCACACTATACCAGACTAACACTATAATACATTGACTTGGTGCATTACAGGGTGTTACAGTGTATAAAAGTTTTAAAAGTTGTTATATATTTATATTGTGTTGTTTTAGAGTAGGTTATGGTATGTTATAGTATTATATTGTGTTTAATGTGTGTTATATTTGTTAAAATGTGTTGTAATGCGTGAAAGTGCATTTAGTGGTTAAAGTGTATTATAATGTTTATAATGTGATGTCATTGTCGAGTACTATGGCGTGTTAGTGAAGAGTATATTAGAATGTGTTGTGTTATAATGTTGTTTCATAACTTAGTCATTCTATAAAAGGTTATAATGCTATAATCTATATAATACACTATATTACCGCACAAAACACAATGAACAACTATTACAACACTAGTTTAAAATATAAACCATAGTTATGTTGCTATAGTTTATTACAGTGTATTATTGGTATTTTTGCATTATTCTAATTTTATTGATTTGGTGTGTTACAGTCTATATTTATATTGTGTTGTTTTAGTGCGTTATGTTATGTTATAGTGTATTATATTGTGTTTAGTGTGTTAAAGTTGTTAAAATGTGTTAATTCGTTATATTGCATTTTAGTGGTATAATGTATTAAAGTGCGTTATAGTATATTAAGATATGTTACAACCTGCTGTTCTGTTTGTCTGTGCATTTAGTAGTGTATCACACTATAAGACAACGTAATACACTAGTTTAAAATATAAACCATAGTTAGTTTGTTTAGTTTATTACAGTGTATTATTGGTATTTTTGTATTATTCTATATATATTGATATGGTGTGTTACAATGTATCAAACTTGTGTTACATTGTTGTTATGTGTTATGGTGTGATAGTATAATAAACATATGTTATAATATGCCAGTGTATTATATTGTTATAATGCATTACAGGGTATTACATTGTATAAAAGTGTGTTACCGTTGTTAAAATGTGTTATAATGCGTTATAGTGCATTTTACTATGGCGTGTTAGTATATTAGAAAATGTTATAATGCTGTCATAATTTAGTCATTCTATTTAGTATTTTAAAGTAGGTTATAATGCTATAATCTATATAATACACTATATTACCGCACAAAACACAATGAACAACTATTACAACTATACTTCACTATAGCAGACTAACACTATAATACATTTAACTAGAATCTGCTGTAACTATCACTATAAGAAAATGTAAGTTTAAAATATAAACTATAGTACAGTGTGGTATATGTGTATTATTCTAATTATATTGATATGGTGTGTTACAGTATGTCAAGCTTGTGTTGCATTGTTGGTGTGTATTATGGTCTGATAGTATAAACACAATTCTGTATAATGTGCATTAGTGTATTATATTGTTATGGTGCATTACAGGATGTTACAGTGTATAAAAGTGTTATATATGTATATTGTGTTGTTTTAGTGCGTTATATTGTGTTTAAAGTGTGATAGTTGTTAAAATGTGTTATAATGCGTCATATTGCATTTTGTGGTATAATGTACGACATAGTACACGACAATGACATCACACACTTTAACACATTACAATAATATAATTTAGCAAATTATAACACCAGAATACACTATAACACGTTATGATACTTTCACATTATTACACACAATTAATACATTATAACATACTAGAACACGCAAAAGCACACTATAACTCACTACGATGTATAATAATGCACTATAACACATGTTGTGACATATCTTAACATAGTATAACGCACTGTTAACCAGACTAACACTATAATACATTTAACTAGGATCTGCTGTAACTATCACACTATAATACAATATAACACACTAGTTTAAAATATAAACCATAGTTATGTTGCTATAGTTTATTACAGTGTATTATTGGTATTTTTGCATTATTCTAATTTTATTGATATGGTGTTACAGTATTGTGTTGTTTTAGTGCGTTATGTTATGTTATAGTGTATTATATTGTGTTTAAAGTGTGTTAAAGTTGTTGAAATGTGTTAATGCGTTATATTGCATTTTAGTGGTATAATGTATTAAAGTGCGTAAGTTATGATATGTTACAACCTGTCTGTGTGCATTGTAGTGTTATTTATTATAATGTATATAGTGCATTATGTATCGTAGCGAGTTATAGTGTACCTTTACGTGTTCTTGTGTGTTATAGTACATTATAGTGTGTTATTGCGTGTTACAGTTATAATGTATTAATTGTGTGTAATAATGTGTTAAAGTATCACAACGTGTTTTAAATTTAAATTATGTTAAGTATGTTATGGTCATAATTTACTGCGTAGTATTTATAGCACTATATTACCGCACAAAACACAATGATCACAATTATGCTTCACCCTATACCAAACTAACACTAGAACATTTAACTAGGATCTGCTGTAACTATCACACGATAAGACAATGTAACAGTTTAAAATATAAACTATAGTTAGTGGGCTATAGTTTATTACAATGTGCTATTGGTATATTTGTATTATTCTAATTATATTGATATGGTGTGTTACAGTATGTCAAGCTTGTGTTGCATGATTGTTGTGTATTATGGTCTGAGTATAAACATAATTGTGTATTATAATATGCATTAGTGTATTATATTGTTATGGTGCAATACAGGGTGTTACAGTGTATAAAAGTGTTAAAACGTTTTATGTATGTATATTGTGTTATTTTAGTGAGTAGTTGTTAAAATGTGTTATAATGCGTCATATTGCATTTTAAGTTGTATAATGTACGACAGTACGACATAACCAACTATTATACTCTTCACTAACACACCATAGTACGACAACGACATCACACACTTTAACACATTATAATAATATATTTCAGCAAATTATAACACTAGAATACACTATAACACGTTATGATACTTTCACATTATTACACACAATTATACACATAAATACATTATAACTGTAACACGCAATAACACTATAATACATTATAACACACTACAACACGCAAAAGTACACTATAACTCGCTACGATACATAATAATGCATAACTATAACATTATAATATACATTATAATAAATAACACAATGCACACAGACAGAACTGCAGGTTGTGACATATCTTAACATAGTATAACGCACTATGTTAACCAGACTAACACTATAATACATTTATCTAGGATCTTCTGTAACTATCACACTATAATACAATGTAACACACTAGTTTAAAATATAAACCATAGTTATGTTGCTATAGTTTATTACAGTGAATACACTTGGTATTTTTGCATTATTCTAATTTTATTGATATGGTGTGTTGCAGTATATATTTATATTGTGTTGTTTCAGTGCGTTATGTTATGTTATAGTGTATTATATTGTGTTTAAAGTGTGTTAAAGTTGTTAAAATGTTAAAATGTTAAAATGTTAAAATCGTTATATTGCATTTTAGTGGTATAATGTATTAAAGTGCGTTATAGTATGTTAAGATATGTTACAACCTGCTGTTCTGTCTGTCTGTGCATTGTAGTGTTACTTATTATAATGTATATTATAATGTTATAGTTATGTGTTATAGTGCATTAGTATGTACCGTAGCGAGTTATAGTGTACCTTTACGTGTTCTAGTGTGTTATCGTGTATTATAGTGTGTTATTGCGTGTTACAGTTATAATGTATTAATTGTGTGTAATAATGTGTTAAAGTATCATAACGTGTTTTAAATTTAAATTAAAGTATGTTATAGTCATAATTTACTGCGCAGTATTTATAGCTCTATATTACCGCACAAAACACAATGATCACAATTATGCTTCACCCTATACCAAACTAACACTAGAACATTTAACTAGGATCTGCTGTAACTATCACACGATAAGACAATGTAACAGTTTAAAATATAAACTATAGTTAGTGGGCTATTGGTATATTTGTATTATTCTAATTATATTGATATGGTGTGTTACAGTATTGTTGTGTATTGTTGTGTATTATGGTCTTAGTATAAACATAATTGTGTATTATAATATGCATTAGTGTATTATATTGTTATGGTGCAATACAGGGTGTTACAGTGTATGAAAGTGTTAGAAAGTTTTACGTATGTATATTGTGTTGTTTTAGTGAGTATGTTATACTTTTATATTGTGTTTAAAGTGTGATAGTTGTTAAAATGTGTTATAATGCGTCATATTGCATTTTAAGTTGTATAATGTATTAAAGTGCGTTATAGTATGTTGTGTTGTATGTTGTATGTGTTGTAGTGTGTGATTGCGCGTTACAGTGTTATAATGTATTAATTGTGTGTAATAATGTGTTACAGTATCATAATGTGTTTTAAATTTAAGTATCATAGTGTGTTATAGTCATAATTTACTGCGTAGTATTTATACCACTATATTACCGCACAAAACACAATGATCACAATTATGGTTCACCCTATACCAAACTAACACTATAATACATTAACTAGGATCTGCTGTAACTATCACACGATAAGACAATGTAACAGTTTAAAATATAAACTTTAGTTAGTGTGCTATAGTTTATTACAGTGTGTTATTGGTATATTTGTATTATTCTAATTATATTGATATGGTGTGTTACAGTATGTCAAGCTTGTGTTGCATTGTTGTTGTGTATTATGGTCTGATAGTATAAACACAATTCTGTATTACAATATGCATTAGTGTATTATATTGTTATGGTGCATTACAGGGTGTTCCAGAGTATAATACTGTTAAAAGGTGTTATATATGTATATTGTGTTGCTTTAGTGCGTTATGGTATGTTATAGTGTATTATATTGTGTTTAAAGTGTGATAGTTGTTAAAATGTGTTATAATGCGTTATAATGCATTTTAAGTGCTATAATCTATTAACGTGCGTTATGGTATGTTAAGATATGTTACAACCTGCTGTTCTGTCTGTGTGCATTGTGTTATTTATTATAATGTAAAATAATGTTATAGTTATGTGTTATAGTGCATTATTAGGTATCGTAGCGAGATAGTGTACTTTTGCGTGTTCTAGTGTTATAGTCTATTACAGTGTGTTATTGC
This sequence comes from Leucoraja ocellata, assembly GCA_036785375.1. Taxonomy (NCBI): domain Eukaryota; kingdom Metazoa; phylum Chordata; class Chondrichthyes; order Rajiformes; family Rajidae; genus Leucoraja; species Leucoraja ocellata. The sequence continues at coordinate 12,752 of JAWMAR010002550.1, forward strand.
GTGTTACAGCGTTATAATGTATTAATGTGTATAATTGTGTGTAACAATGTGTTAAAGTATCATAACGTGTTATAGTGTATTCTAATAATTTGGTAAAGTATATTATTATAATGTGTTAAAGTGTGTGATGTCGTTGTCGTGTACTATGGCGTGTTAGTGAAGAGTATATTAGAATGTGTTCTATTGTCATAATTTGCTGTGTAGTATTTTATAGTTGGTTATTATGCTATAATTTATATAATGCTTATAGCACACTATATTACCGCACACAACACAATGATCAACTACTACAATTATGCTTCACCCTATTGGTATAATACATTTAACTAGGATCTGCTTTAACTATCACACTATAAGACAACGTAATACACTAGTTTAAACTATAACCCATAGTTAGTTTGCTTTAGTTTATTACGGTGTATTATTGGTATTTTTGTATTATTGTAAATATATTGATATGGTGTGTTACAATATATGAAACTTGTGTTGCATTGCTGTTATGTGTTATGGTGTGATAGATAAACATATATTATAATATGCCTTAGTGTATTATATTGTTATAGTGCATTACAGGGCAGTGCATTATAGTGCATTACATTGTATAAAAGTGTGTTACCGTTGTTAAAATGTGTTATAATGCGTTATAGTGCATTTTACTATGGCGTGTTAATGAAGAGTAGAAAATGTTATTATGCTGTCATAATTTAGTCATTCTACATAGTATTTTAAAGTAGGTTATAATGCTGTAATCTATATAATACACTATATTACCGCACAAAAGACAATGAACAACTATTACAACTACACTATAGCAGACTAACACTATAATACATTTAACTAGAATCTGCTGTAACTATCACTATAAGAAAATGTAAGTTTAAAATATAAACTATAGTTAGTATGCTATAGTTTATTACAGTGTGGTATATGTGTATTATTCTAATTATATTGATATGGTGTGTTACAGTATGTCAAGCTTGTGTTGCATTGTTGGTGTGTATTATGGTCTGATAGTATAAACACAATTCTGTATAATGTGCATTAGTGTATTATATTGTTATGGTGCATTACAGGGTGTTACAGTGTATAAAAGTGTTATATATGTATATTGTGTTGTTTTAGTGCGTTATGGTATGTTACTCTTATATTGTGTTTAAAGTGTGATACTTGTTAAAATGTGTTATAATGCGTCATATTGCATTTTAAGTTGTATAATGTACGACATAACCAACTAATATACTCTTCACTAACACGCCATAGTACACGACAATGACACCACACACTAACACATTATTATAATATACTTTAGCAAATTATAACACTAGAATACACTATAACACGTTATGATACTTTCACATTATTACACACAATTATACACATTAATACATTATAACTGTAACACACAATAACACACTATAATACATTATAACATACTAGAACACGCAAAAGTACACTATAACTCGCTACGATGCATAATAATGCACTATAACACATAACTGTAACATTATAAATAACATTATAACAAACAGCATGTTGTGACATCGTAACATAGTATAACGCACTATGTTAACCAGACTAACTATAATACATTTAACTAGGATCTGCTGTAACTATCACACTATAATACAATGTAACACACTAGTTTAAAATATACACCTTAGTTATGTTGCTATAGTTTATTACAGTGTATTATTGGTATTTTTGCTTTATTCTAATTTTATTGATATGATGTTACAGTATTGCGTTATGTTATGTTATAGTGTATTATATTGTGTTTAAAGTGTGTTAAAGTTGTTAAAATGTATTAATGCATATATTGCATTTTAGTGGTATAATGTATTAAAGTGCGTATGTTAAGATATGTTACAACCTGCTGTTCTGTCTGTCTGTGCATTGTAGTGTTACTTATTATAATGTATATTAAAATGTTATAGTTTTGTGTTATAGTGCATTATTATGTATCGTAGCGAGTTATAGTGGCCCTTTACGTGTTCCAGTGTGTTATAGTGTATTATAGTGTGTTATTGCGTGTTACAGTTATAATGTATTAATTGTGTGTAATAATGTGTTAAAGTATCATAACGTGTTTTAAATTTAAATTAAAGTATGTTATAGTCATAATTTACTGCGTAGTATTTATAGCACTATATTACCGCACAAAACACAATGATCACAATTATGCTTCACCTATACCAAACTAACTAAAACATTTAACTAGGATCTGCTGTAACTATCACACGATAAGACTGTAACAGTTTAAAATATAAACTATAGTTAGTGTGCTATAGTTTGTTACAATGTGTTATTGGTATATTTGTATTAGTCTAATTATATTGATATGGTGTGTTACAGTATGTCAAGCTTGTGTTGCATTGTTGTTGTGTATTATGGTCTGATAGTATTAACACAATTCTGTATTACAATATGCATTAGTGTATTATATTGTTATGGTGCATTACAGAGTGTATAATACTGTTAAAAGGTGTTATATATGTATATTGTGTTGTTTTGGTGTGTTATATGTATGTTATAGTGTATTATATTGTGTTTAAAGTGTGATAGTTGTTAAGATGTGTTATAATGCGTTATATTGCATTTTAAGTGCTATATTGTATTAAAGTGCGTTATAGTATATTAAGATATGTTACAACCTCCTGTTCTGTCTGTGCATTGTGTTATTTATTATAATGTAAAATAATGTTATAGTGCATTATTATGTATCGTAGCGAGATAGTGTACTTTTGCGTGTTCTAGTCTATTATAGTGTGTTATTGCGTGTTACAACGTTATAATGTATTAATGTGTATAATTGTGTGTAACAATGTGTTAAAGTATCATAACGTGTATTCTGTTATAATTTGGTAAAGTATATTATTATAATGTGTTAAAGTGTGTGATGTCGTTGTCGTGTACGATGGCGTGTTAGTGATGAGTATATTAGAATGTGTTATAGTGTCATAATTTACTGTGTAGTACTTTATAGTTGGTTATAATGCTATAATCTATATAATGTTAAAATATGTTATAATGCGTTATAATGCATTTTAGTGTAATAATGTATTACAGTGCGTTAGAGTATATTGCAATATACCTGCTATTTTTGTCTGTCTGCATTGTTGTGTTCTGTATTATAATGTATATTATAATGTGTTATAGTTATGTTATAGTGCATTATTATATATCGTAGCGAGTTATTGTGTGTTTTGCGTGTTCTAGTGTGTTATAGTGTATTATAGTGTTATTGCGTGTTACAGTGTGTGATAATGAGTTAAACGGTATCATAACGTGTTATAGTGTACTTATTTGTTATTATTTGGTAAAGTGTATTATAATGAGTTCAAGTTTGCGATGTCGTTGTGTACTATGGCGTGTTAGTGAAGCGTATATTAGGATGTTATAATGTTGTCTGATAATTTACTGCGTACTATTTTGTAGCTGGTTATAAATGCTATCATCTATATAATACATATAGCACACTTATATTACCGCACAAAACAGTGATCAACTACTACAACACTATACTTCACACTATACCAAACTAACACTATAATACATTTAACTAGGATCTGCTGTAACACAGTATAAAACAGTTATAGCTCTAGCTCTAGCTCTAGCTCCAGCTCCAGCTCCAGTTCCAGCTCTAATTGTAGCTCCATCTCCAGCTCCAGTTCCAGCTCTAGCATCTCCATATCTATCTCTATCTCCAGCTCCCTCTAACTCTAGCTTTAGCTTCCTCCAGCTCAATCTCCAACTAGCTCTTGCACCATCACCAGCTGTATCTTTAGTCCAATCTCCAGCCATTTGCGGCTCCAGCTCTAGCACCACCTCCATTTCCAACTCGAGCTCCATTTCCAGCGCCTTCTCCAGCTCCAGTTCCAGCTCGAGCTCCATGTCCACCTTTATCTCTGGCTACGGGTCCATCCCCAGCTCCATCTCGAACTTTAGCTCCATCCCCACCTCCAGTTTCTTCTGCATCTCCAGCTCCAGCGCCATCTCCATCTTCAGTTCCATGTTCACCTCCATCTCCAGCTCCTGCTCCGTTTCCTTCTCCAGCTCCAGCTCAAGCTCTCACCCCACCTCAATCTCCAGCTCAATCTCCCGCTCTAGCTCTAGATCTCCAGCTGCATCTCCAACTCTAGATCCCGCTCCAGATCCAGATCGGAGCAGAAAATGGAGCACGAGATGGTGCTCCATCTCGTGCTCCATTTCCTGCTCCAGCCCCAGCTCCAGTTTCAGTTCCATCTCCATCTCCTGTTCTATCCCAATGAGCTCCATTGTAGCACTAGCTCCGGTATTCTACCTCTAGCTCCATCATCAGCTCCATCTCCATCTCGTTCTAGATTTAGCTCCATCTCCATCTCCAGCTCGAACTATCTCCAGCTCAATCAACCAGCTCTGGCTGTTGCTCCATTTCCAGCTGAACTAGCTAGAGCTCTATCCCCAGTTTCATCTCCATCTCCAGTTCCAGCTCCAGCTCCATATCCAAGTCTAGTTCTAGCCCTAACTCCAGATCCACTAGCTCCAGCTCCATCTTCAGCTCCAGTCCCATCTCCATCTGCACCTCTAGCTCCAGGTCCAGCCCCAACTCTAGCTCCAGCTCTAGCACTAGCTGCATCTCCATCTCTAGCACCCTTCAGGTCTAGTCCCAGCTCAATCTCCTGCACAATCTCCCGAGATAGCTCTAATTCCATCTCCAGCTATCTCCAAATCTAGTTCCAGCTCCATCTCCAGCTCCAGCTCAAGCTCTAGCCCCATCTCGTGCTCCATTTCCTGCTCCAGTTCCAGCTATAGCTCCATCTGAATCTCGTTCTATCTGCATTTCCAGCTCCATCTCCAACTCCACCTCCATCTCTAGCTCTAGCTCCATCTGCAGCTCCAGCACCATGCACAACTAGTTCCATCTCAATCTCCAGTTCTGGCACCATCTCCAGCTCCAGCTCTAGTTCCATCTCCAAATCTAGCTCCAACTAGCACATCCACAGCTCCATCGAGCTCCATCTGCAGCTGTACCTCTAGCTCAATCTCCAGCTCCATCTCTAGTTATAGCTATATCTCCAGCTCCAGCTCAAGCTCCATCTCCAACTGTATATCCAGCTCTAGCTCCAGCTGCGTCTCCACCTCTAGCTCCGTCTTCAGCTCTAGCCCCTGCCCAATCTCCAGCTCAATTTCCTGCTCTAGCTCCATCTCCAGATGCATCTCCAAATGCAGCTCCCGCTCCATCTCCATTGCCATCTCGTGTTCTATCTCCATCTCCAGCTCCATTCCAGCACTAGCCCCAGCATTTAATCTCCAGCTCCATCACCAGATGTATCTCCATCTCGAATTCCATCTCTGACCATCTCCATTTCCATCTCCATTTCCATCTCCAGCTCAAGCTTCAGCTCCATCTCCAGCTCCAGCTCTAGATCCATCACAACTCCATCTTGGAGATAGTGTTGGAGATAGAGCTGGAGCTGGAGCTAGAGAGTGATAGAGATGGAGCTGGATAAAAACATTGAGGTGGAGCTGTAGATGGAGACGGATCTGGATCTGGATCTGGAGATAGAACTGGAAATTCCGTCACTTTTTGCGTGCTGAATTTTCATCGCTTTTTACGTCCTGATGTTCATCGCTTATCGAGTGCTGAAATTTCGACGCTTTTAGTATGCTGAATTTTCGTGGACGTGGTGCTAGAGCTGGAGCTGCAGATGGCTGGAGATTGGACTAAAGATACAGCTGGAGATGGAGCAAGAGCTGGAGATTGAGCTGGAGGAAGCTAAAGCTAGAGCTGGAGGGAGCTGGAGATTTTGTTACATTTTTGTTACTTTTCATGTGCTTATAAATTTCCTCACTTTTCTCCTTCTGAAATTTAGCCCCTTTTATGCGTACTGTAATTTCGTCGCTTTTCTCGACCTGAATTTACGTTGCTATTGGTTTTATAAATTTCCGTCGCCATTCATATGAACAATTTTCGTTGCTTTTCGCGTCCAGAAGGTTCTGCGCTTTCCGCGTGATATATTTTCATCGCTTTTCGCATGCTGAATTTTCATCACTTTTCGTGTCCTGGATTTTTGTTACCTTTCATGTGCAGAATTTTCATCGCTTTTTGCATGCTGAATTTTCTTCACTTTTCGCGTCCTGAATTTTCGTCACTTTTCGTGTAATGAAGATTCGGCACATTTTGCATGCTGAATTCATCGTTTTTCGCAGATTTTCGTCTTCGGATCTTTGAATTTTTTACGTCTTTCATGTCTTGAATTTTTATCACTTTTTGTGTGCTGAATGTTCGTCGCCTTTTGTGTGTTGAAATTTCGGCGCTTTTCGTGTGCTGAAATTTCGTCGGTTTTCACCAGACATTTAGTTGCATTTTTGCAACTTTTGGTATCCCTAATTTTCGTACCTTTTCGAATCCTCATACATATTTACACACATTTCTGCGTCCTGAATTTTGGTCCAGTTTTGCATCCTAAATGATTGTCGCATTCTGATTTTTTGTAGCTTTTCGTCTGCTGAATTTTCGCATCCCTAAGGTTTGTCGCTTTCCGTGTGCTGAATTTTCGTCTCTTTTCATGTCTTGAGTTTTGGTCGCTTTCGGCTGTTTGAATTATCGTCGCGTTTTCTGTCTTTTGTTACTTTTCGTGGGCTGAACTTTTGTCGCTTTTCGTGTCCTGAATTTTCATCATATTTTGCATTCTGAAGGTTTGTCGCTTTGCGAGTACTGAATTTTCGGCGTTTTTCACATGCTGAATTTTCGTCACTTTTCATGTGCTGAAATTTTGTCGGTTATTGCGTCCTGCAATTTCTTCGCTTTATGCATCCTGAAGGTTGGCTTCTTTTCGCGTCCTGGATTTATGTTGCTTTTGGCGTTTTTAATTTTCTTCACTTTTCGTGTCCTGAATTTTCGTCGCTTTTCGCGTCCTAAAGGTTTGTCACTTTTTGTCGTTTTCCATGTCCTGAATTTACATCGCTTTTCTCGTTCTGAATTTTCGTCTTCGGATCTTTGAATTTTTGTCGCCTTTCGTGGGCTGAATTTTCATCACTTTTTGTGTGCTGAATGTTCGTCGCCTTTTGTGTGATAAAATTTCGGCGCTTTTCGTGTACTGAAATTTCGTCGGTTTTGACCTCCTAACATTTAGTTGCATTTCACGTCATGAAGTTTGTCGGTTTTCGCCTACTGAATTACGTCGCTTTTTGCGTCCTCAATTTTCCTCCATTTTCCTCCATCCTGAATTTTTGCAACTTTTGGCGTCCCAAATTTTCGTACCTTTTCGAATCCTCAATTTATGTACGTCCTGAATTTTGGTTCCGTTTTGCATCCTAAATGATTGTCACATCCTGAATTTTTGTAGCTTTCCGTATGCTGAATTTTCGCATCCTTAAAGTTTGTCGCTTTCCGTGTGCTGAATTTTCGTCTCTTTTCATGTCCTGAATTTTGGTCGCTTTCGGCTGTTTGAATTTTCGTCGCTTTTCTTGTCCCGAATTTTCATTACTTTTCGCATGCTGAATTTTTGTCATTTTCACATGCAGAATTTTCGTCGCTCTTCACGTGCTAAATTTCCATTGCTTTTCGCGTCTTGTAGTTTCGTCTCTTTTCGCGTGCTGAAATTTCATCGCTTTTTGCGTGCTGAATTTTCATTGGATCTCACATGCTGAGTTTTCGTCGGTTTTCATTTGCTGAACATTTTGTGTCCTAAAAAATTGTCGCCTTTCCTGTCCTGAAAGTGTTACTTTTTGTGTGCTGAACTTTTGTCGCTTTTCGTGTCCTGAATTTTCATCACTTTGACTCCCTTTTCCCATCCTGGATTTTTGAAACCTTATGCATCCAAAATTTTCCTCCATTTTAGCGTCCTGAATTTTCGTACCTTATCGAATCCTGAATTTTCGTACCTGTCTGCATCCTGAATTTTCGTCATTTTCTACGTCCTGAATTTTCGTCCCGTTTTGCGTCCTAAATGTTTGTCGCGTTTCACGACCTGAATTTTTGTAGTTTTTTTGCGTCTGGAATGTTGTCACTTTTCCTGTGTTGAATTTTTGTCGCTTTTCACGTGCTGAAATGTCATCACTTTTCGCATTCTGAAATTTTGTCACTTTAGGCTTCCTGTAATTTCGTCGCTTTCCTCGTCCTGAATTTATGTCGCAATTGGCGTTATTAAATTTCATTTGTTTTTGCATGCTGAAATCTCGTCGCTTTTCTTGTGCTGAAATTTTGTCGCTTTTCCTGTCCTGCATTTTTGTTACTTGTCATGTGCTAAAATTTCGTCACTTTTCTCGTTCTGAAATTCTGCCCCTTTAAGGCGTATTGTTATTTCGTCGCTCTTCTCGTCCTGAATTTACGTCGCTATTGGTTTTATGAATTTCCGTCGCCTTTCGTGTTCACAAGTTTCGTTGCTTTTCGCGTCTTGAAGGTTCTGCGCTTTTCGCATGCTGAATTGTCATCACTTTTCGTGTGCTGAATTGTTGTTACTTTTCATAAGTGGAATGTCAATCGCTTTTTGCATGCTGAATTTTCTTCACTTTTCGCTTCCTGAATTTTCGTCACTTTTCCTGTTCGTGTTCGTCACATTTTGCATGCTGAAGTTTCGTCGATTTCCGCGTCCTGAATTTACTTCGCTTTTCATGTGCTGGAATTTCATCGTTTTTCATGTCCAGAATTTACGTGGCTTTTCTCGTTCTGAATTTTCGTCTTTGGATCTTTGAATTTTTGTCGCCTTTCGTGTCCAGACTTTTCATAACTTTTTGTGTGCTGAATGTTCGTCACTTTTCACGTGGTGAATTTTCAACGCATTTCGCATGTTGAATTTTCGTCACCTTCTGTGTGCTTCGATGCTTTTCGTGTGCTGAAATTTCGTCGATTTTCACCTCCTGACATTTAGTTGCATTTCACGTCCTGAAGTTTATTGGTTTTCCTGAATTACGTCGCTTTATGCGTCCTCAATTTCCCTCCCTTTTCCCATCCTGATTTTTTGTCACTTTTGGTGTCCCAAATTTTCGTACCTTTTAGAATGCCGAATTTATGTACCTCTCTGCGTCATGAATTTTGGTCCCGCTTTGCGTGTGCTGAATTTTCATCTCTTTTCACTTGCTGTAATTTCATCGCTTTTCATATCCTGAGGTTCGTCGCTTTTTGAGTGCTGAAATTTAATCGCTTTTAGCATACTGAATATTCGTCGCTTTTCTTGTGCTGAAATTTCGTCGCTTTCCCTGTCCTGCATTTTTGTTACTTTTCACGTGCTGAATTTTCGTCACTTTTCGTGTTCTGAAGGTTCGTCATGCTTAATTTTCGTCATTTTTTGCAGACTGAAATTTCGTCGCTTTTCACATCTGGAATGTTTTTGTTCTTGCCGTGTTCTGAAGTTTCGTTGATTTTCGCGTCCTGAATTTATGTCGTTTTTCTCATTCTGAATTTTCGTCTTCGGATTTTTTAATTTTTGTCGCCTTTCGTGTCCTGAATTTTCATCACTTTTTGTGTGCTGAATGGTCGTCACTTTTCCCGTGATGAATTATCCTCGCTTTTCGCATGTTGAATTTCCGTCGCCTTTTGTATGCTGAAATTTCGGCGCTTTTCATGTGCTGAAATTTCGTCAGTTTTCACCTACTGACATTCAGTTGCATTTCACGTCCTGAAGTTTGTCAGTTTTCGCATCGTGATTTACATCGCTTTTAGTGTCCTCAATTTTCCGCACTTTCCCCATCCTGAATTTTTGTCACTTTTGGCGTCCAAAATTTTTGTACCTTTACGAATCCTAAATTTACGTACCTTTCTGCGTCCTGAATTTTGGTCCCATTTTGCATCCTAAATGTTTGTCACATCCTGAATTTTTGTAGCTTTTCGCATGCTGAATTTTCCATTCTTTATCGATTGTCGTATGCTGAATTTTGGTCTCTTTTCACGCTGAAATTTCGTCGCTTTTCTCGTCCTGTGATTTTGTCGCTTTCTTCGTCCTGAATTTACGTTGCCTTTTGCGTTATAAATTTTCATTTCTTTTTGCATGCTGAAATTTCGTCACTTCTTGCGTGCTGAATTTTCATCGCTTTTAGCATGCTAAATTTTCGGCGCTTTTCACATCATGAAGTTTCGTCAATTTTTACGTCCTGAATTGACGTTCATTTTCTCGTTCTGAATTTTCATCTTCGGATTTTGAATATTTGTTTCCTTTTGTGTCCTGAATTTTCATCATTTTTGTGTGCTGAATATTCCTCATTTTTCACGTGATGAATTTTCGTCGCTTTTCGCATGTTCAATTTCCGTCGCCTTTTGTGTGCTGAAATGTTGTCTTCCTGACATTTGGTTGCATTTCACGTCCTGAAGTTTGTCGATTTTCGTGTCCTGAATTACTTCGCGTCCTGAATTACTTTGCTTTTTGCGTCCTGAATTACTTCCCATCCTGTCACATTTTTGTCACTTTTGGCATCCCAAATTTTCGTTCCTTTTGAAATCCTGAATTTATGTACCTTTCTGCGTCCTAAATTTTGGTCCAGTTTTGTATCCTAAATATTTGTCACGCACTGAATTTTTGTACTTTTTCGTGTGCTGGATTTCTGCATACTTAAGGTTTGTCGCTTTTCGTGTGCTGAATTTTCGACTCTTTTCACTTGCTGAATTTTCGTCACTTTTTCTGTACTGAAATTTCGTCGCATACAGCGTGCTGAAATTTCGTCGCTTTTTGCGTTCTGAAATTTTTTTCCCTTTTTGTGTCCCCTTTTTACGTCACTTTTTGCGTCATGAATTTTACTCCCTTTTCCCATCCTGGATTTTTGAAACCTTATGCGTCCAAAATATTCCTCCATTTTAGCGTCGTGAATTTTCGTACCTTTTCGAATCCTGAATTTTCGTACCTGTCTGCATCCTGAATTTCCATCATTTTCTGCGTCCTGATTTTCGTCCCGTTTTGCACCCTAAATGTTTGTCACGTTTCGCGTCCTGTTTTTACGTAGCTTTTTCCGTCCTGAATTTTTGTCACTTTTCGTGTGCTGAATTTCTGTCGCTTTTCACGTGCTGAAATTTTATCACTTTTTGCATTCTGAAATTTTGTCACTTTAGGCGTCCAGTAATTTCGTCGCTTTCCTCGTCCTGAATTCACGTTGGTTTTCACCTCCTGACATTTAGTTGCATATCACGTCCTGCCTCCTGAATTACATCGCTTTTTGCGTCCTCAATTTTCCTTTTCCCATCCAGAATTTTTGCACTTCTGGTATCCCTAATTTTCGTACCTTTTCGAATCCTCAATTTACGTACCTTTCTGCGTCCTGAATTTTGGTCCCGTTTTGCATCCTAAATGATTGTCACATCCTGAATTTTTGCATCCTTAAGGTTTGTCGCTTTCCGTGTGCTGAATTTTCGTCTCTTTTCATGTCCTGAATTTTGGTCGCTTTCGGCTGTTTGAATTTTCGTCGCCTTTCATGTGCTGAATTTTCATTAATTTTTGTGTGCTGAATGTTCATTACTTTTCCAGTTCCTTTGTTTTTTTTTTGTTACTTTTCACACGCAGAAATGTTGTCGCTTTTCACGTTCTCAATTTCCATTGGTTTTCGCGTCTTGAAGGTTCGTCTCTTTTCGCGTGCTGAAATTTCATCGCTTTTTGCATGCTGAATTTTCATTGCATTCCACATGCTGAATTTTCGTCGGTTTTCATGTGCCGAAAATTTTGTGTCCTGAAATTTTGTCGCGTTTTCTGTCTTGAAATATTGTCGTCTTTTGTTACTTTTTTTGTGCTGAACTTTTGTCGCTTTTTGTGTCCTGAATTTTCTTCACTTTTTGCATCCTGAAGGTTTGTTGCTTTTCGTCTGCACAATTTTCGGCGTTTTTCACATGCTGAATTTTCTTCACTTTTCCTGTGCTGAAATTTTGTCACTTATTGCGTCCTGCAATTTCTTCGCATTATGCATCCTGATGGTTGGCTTCTTTTCGCGTCCTGAATTTATGTCGCATTTGGCGTTATAAATTTTCGTCGCCTTTCGCGTCCTGAATTTTCTTCACCTTTCGCGTCCTGAATTTTCGTCGCTTTTCGTGTGCTGAATTTTCGTTGCTTTTCGCGTCCTGAAGGTTTGTAACTTTTCGTGTGCAGATTTTAGTCACTTTTCATGAGCTGAATTTTCATTGCTTTACACACGATGAATCTTCATCGCTTTTCGCACCCTGAAGTTTCTTCACTTTTCGCATACTGACTTTTTGTCACTTTTTGCATGCTGAATTCTTGTCGCCTTTTGTGTGCTGAAGTTCGGTCGCATTTCACATCCTGAAATTTCGTCGCTTTTCGCGACCTGAAATTTTTTCCCTTTTCGTGTCCTGATTTATGTCACTTTTTGCGTCATCACTTTTACTCCCTTTTCCCATCCTGGATTTTTGAAACCTTATGCGTCCAAAATTTTCCTCCATTTTAGCCTCCTGAATTTTTGTACCTTTTCGAATCCTGAATTTTCGTACCTGTCTGCATCCTGAATTTTCGTCACTTTCTACGTCCTGAATTTTCATCCCGTTTTGCGTCCTAAATGTTTGTCGAGTTTCGCGTCCTGAATTTTCGTAGCTTTTTGCATCCTGAATTTTGTCACTTTTCCTGTGCTGAATTTTTGTCGCTTTTCACGTGCTGAAATTTCATCACTTTTCGCATTCTGAAATTTTGTTACTTTAGGCGTCCTGTAATTTAGTCGCTTACCTCGTCCTGAATTTATGTCGCAATTGGCGTTATGAAATTTCATTTCTTTTTGCATGCTGAAATTTCGTCGCTTTTCTTGTGCTGAAATTTCGTTGCTTTTCCTGTCCTGCATTTTTGTTACTTGTCATGTGCTTAAATTTCGTCACTTTTCTCGTTCTGAAATTCAGCCCCTTTTAGGCGTACTGTAATTTTGTCGCTTTTCTTGTACTGAACTTACGTCGCTATTGGCTTTATGAATTTCCGTCGCCTTTCGTGTGCACAAGTAATTATAACATTATAACATATATTATAATACATAACACTACAATGCACAGAGACAGAATAGCATGTTCCAACATATTGCAATATACTATAACGCGCTTTAATACATTTGGACAAGGGTGATGAAACCGTGGGCCAAATACCAAGTGACAGTACATGGTGAAAAGGAATCCCCAGGAGGAGACCGATAAGCACCAGAGGGCATGTTTCCCACTGTCCGATAAATCACAACCTAACCTTCACAGTGACACGGGCTTCATCACTCAGGCAAATCGAAACCGCAGAGGGACCAGGCCGCAAAACAAGGTAAAGACGGAGTCAGGAGGGTGAAACTCAATTCAAAGGGGGGAGGATGGAGAATAACAGCACCAACATAAACTCAAACCTAGGGTGGATCCTGACTGACTCCCACAAATCTATGGAAGGGCAAGTGTGAGGCAAATAGATTTGGATAAGGGTGATGAAACCGTGGGCCAAATACCAAGTGACAGTACATGGTGAAAAGGAATCCCCAGGAGGAGATCGATAAGCACCAGAGGGCATGTTTCCCACTGTTCGATAAATCACAACCTAACCTTTACTGTGACACGGGCTTCATCACTCAGGCAAATCGAAACCGCAGAGGGACCAGGCCACAAAACAAGGTAAAGACGGAGTCAGGAGGGTGAAACTCAATTCAAAGGGGGGAGGATGGAGAATAACAGCACTAACATAAACTCAAACCTAGGGTGGATCCTGACTGACTCCCACAAATCTATGGAAGGGCAAGTGTGAGGCAAATAGATTTGGACAAGGGTGATGAAACCGTGGGCCAAATACCAAGTGACAGTACATGGTGAAAAGGAATCCCCAGGAGGAGATCGATAAGCACCAGAGGGCATGTTTCCCACTGTCCGATAAATCACAACCTAACCTTTACAGTGACACGGGCTTCATCACTCAGGCAAATCGAAACCGCGGAGGGACCAGGCCGCAATACAAGGTACAGATGGAGTCAGGAGGGTGAAACTCAATTCAAAGGGGGGAGGATGGAGTATAACTGCCCCAACATCAACTCAAACCTAGGGTGGATCCTGACTGACTCCCACAAATCTATGGAAGGGCAAGTGTGAGGCAAATAGATTTGGACAAGGGTGATGAAACAGTGGGCCAAATACCAAGTGACAGTACATGGTGAAAAGGAATCCCCAGGAGGAGACCGATAAGCACCAGAGGGTATGTTTCCCACTGTCCGATAAATCATAACCTAACCTTTACAGTGACACGGGCTTCATCACTCAGGCAAATCGAAACCGCAGAGGGACCAGGCCGCAATACAAGGTACAGACGGAGTCAGGAGCGTGAAACTCAATTCAAAGGGGGGAGGATGGAGAATAACAACACCAACATAAACTGAAACCTAGGGTGGATCCTGACTGACTCCCACAAATCTATGGAAGGGCAAGTGTGAGGCAAATAGATTTGGACAAGGGTGATGAAACCGTGGGCCAAATACCAGTGACAGTACATGGTGAAAAGGAATCCCCAGGAGGAGATCGATAAGCACCAGAGGGCATCTTTCCCACTGTCCGATAAATCACAACCTAACCTTTACAGTGACACGGGCTTCGTCACTCAGGCAAATCGAAACCGCAGAGGGACCAGGCCGCAAAACAAGGTACAGACGGAGTCAGGAGGGTGAAACTCAATTCAAAGGGGGGAGGATGGAGAATAACAGCACCAACATAAACTCAAACCTAGGGTGGATCCTGACTGACTCCCACAAATCTATGGAAGGGCAAGTGTGAGGCAAATAGTTTTGGACATGGGTGATGAAACCGTGGGCCAAATACCAAGTGACAGTACATGGTGAAAAGGAATCCCCAGGAGGAGATCGATAAGCACCAGAGGGCATGTTTCCCACTGTCCGATAAATCACAACCTAACCTTTACAGTGACACTGGCTTCATCACTCAGGCAAATCGAAACCGCAGAGGGACCAGGCCGCAAAACAAGGTACAGACGGAGTCAGGAGGGTGAAACTCAATTCAAAGGGGGGATGATGGAGAATAACAGCACCAACATAAACTCAAACCTAGGGTGGATCCTGACTGACTCCCACAAATCTATGGAAGGGCAAGTGTAAGGCAAATAGATTTGGACAAGGGTGATGAAACCGTGGGCCAAATACCAAGTGACAGTACATGGTGAAAAGGAATCCCCAGGAGGAGATCGATAAGCACCAGAGGGCATGTTTCCCACTGTCCGATAAATCACAACCTAACCTTTACTGTGACACGGGCTTCATCACTCAGGCAAATCGAAACCGCAGAGGGACCAGGCCGCAAAACAAGCTACAGACGGAGTCAGGAGGGTGAAACTCAATTCAAAGGGGGGAGGATGGAGAATAACAGCACCAACATAAACTAAAACCTAGGGTGGATCCTGACTGGCTCCCACAAATCTATGGAAGGGCAAGTGTGAGGCAAATAGATTTGGACAAGTGTGATGAAACAGTGGGCCAAATACCAAGTGACAGTACATGGTGAAAAGGAATCCCCAGGAGGAGACCGATAAGCACCAGAGGGCATGTTTCCCACTGTCCGATAAATCACAACCTAACCTTTACAGTGACACGGGCTTCATCACTCAGGCAAATCGAAACCGCAGAGGGACCAGGCCACAAAACAAGGTAAAGACGGAGTCAGGAGGGTGAAACTCAATTCAAAGGGGGGAGGATGGAGAATAACAGCACCAACATAAACTCAAACCTAGGGTGGATCCTGACTGACTCCCACAAATCTATGGAAGGGCAAGTGTGAGGCAAAAAGATTTGGACAAGGGTGATGAAACCGTGGGCCAAATACCAAGTGACAGTACATGGTGAAAAGGAATGCCCAGGAGGAGATCAATAAGCACCAGAGGGCATGTTTCCCACTGTCCGATAAATCACAACCTAACCTTTACAGTGACACGGGCTTCATCACTCGGGCAAATCGAAACCGCAGAGGGACCAGGCCGCAAAACAAGGTACAGACGGAGTCAGGAGGGTGAAACTCAATTCAAAGGGGGGAGGATGGAGAATAACAGCACCAACATGAACTCAAACCTAGGGTGGATCCTGACTGACTCCCACAAATCTATGGAAGGGCAAGTGTAAGGCAAATAGATTTGGACAAGGGTGATGAAACCGTGGGCCAAATACCAAGTGACAGTACATGGTGAAAAGGAATCCCCAGGAGGAGATCGATAAGCACCAGAGGGCATGTTTCCCACTGTCCGATAAATCACAACCTAACCTTTACTGTGACACGGGCTTCATCACTCAGGCAAATCGAAACCGCAGAGGGACCAGGCCGCAAAACAAGCTACAGACGGAGTCAGGAGGGTGAAACTCAATTCAAAGGGGGGAGGATGGAGAATAACAGCACCAACATAAACTAAATCCTAGGGTGGATCCTGACTGGCTCCCACAAATCTATGGAAGGGCAAGTGTGAGGCAAATAGATTTGGACAAGGGTGATGAAACCGTGGGCCAAATACCAAGTGACAGTACATGGTGAAAAGGAATCCCCAGGAGGAGATCGATAAGCACCAGAGGGCATGTTTCCCACTGTCCGATAAATCACAACCTAACCTTTACAGTGACACGGGCTTCATCACTCAGGCAAATCGAAACCGCAGAGGGACCAGGCCGCAAAACAAGGTACAGACGGAGTCAGGAGGGTGAAACTCAATTCAAAGGGGGGAGGATGGAGAATAACAGCAGCAACATAAACTCAAACCTAGGGTGGATCCTGCCTGACTCCCACAAATCTATGCAAGGGCAAGTGTGAGGCAAATAGATTTGGACAAGGGTGATGAAACAGTGGGCCAAATACCAAGTGACAGTACATGGTGAAAAGGAATCCCCAGGAGGAGACCGATAAGCACCAGAGGGTATGTTTCCCACTGTCCGATAAATCACAACCTAACCTTTACAGTGACACGGGCTTCATCACTCAGGCAAATCGAAACCGCAGAGGGACCAGGCCGCAAAACAAGGTACAGACGGAGTCAGGAGGGTGAAACTCAATTCAAAGGGGGAGGATGGAGAATAACAGCACCAACATAAACTCAAACCTAGGGTGGATCCTGACTGACTCCCACAAATCTATGGAAGGGCAAGTGTGAGGCAAATAGATTTGGACAAGGGTGATGAAACCGTGGGCCAAATACCAAGTGACAGTACATGGTGAAAAGGAATCCCCAGGAGGAGATCGATAAGCACCAGAAGGCATGTTTCCCACTGTCCAATAAATCACAACCTAAACTTTACAGTGACACGGGCTTCATCACTCAGGCAAATCGAAACCGCAGAGGGACCAGGCCGCAAAACAAGGTACAGACGGAGTCAGGAGGGTGAAACTCAATTCAAAGGGGGGAGAATGGAGTATAACAGCCCCAACATAAACTCAAACCTAGGGTGGATCCTGACTGACTCCCACAAATCTATGAAAGGGCAAATGTGAGGCAAGTAGATTTGGACAAGGGTGATGAAACCGTGGGTCAAATACCAAGTGACAGTACATGGTGAAAAGGAATCCCCAGGAGGAGATCGATAAGCACCAGAGGGTATGTTTCCCACTGTCCGATAAATCACAACCTAACCTTTACAGTGACACGGGCTTCATCACTCAGGCAAATCGAAACCGCAGAGGGACCAGGCCGCAAAACAAGGTACAGACGGAGTCAGGAGGGTGAAACTCAATTCAAAGGGGGGAGAATGGAGTATAACAGCCCCAACATAAACTCAAACCTAGGGTGGATCCTGACTGACTCCCACAAATCTATGGAAGGGCAAATGTGAGGCAAGTAGATTTGGACAAGGGTGATGAAACCGTGGGTCAAATACCAAGTGACAGTACATGGTGAAAAGGAATCCCCAGGAGGAGATCGATAAGCACCAGAGGGCATGTTTCCCACTGTCCGATAAATCACAACCTAACCTTTACAGTGACACGGGCTTCATCACTCAGGCAAATCGAAACCGCAGAGGGACCAGGCCGCAAAACAAGGTACAGACGGAGTCAGGATGGTGAAACTCAATTCAAAGGGGGGAGGATGGAGAATAACAGCACCAACATAAACTCAAACCTAGGGTGGATCCTGACTGACTCCCACAAATCTATGGAAGGGCAAGTGTGAGGCAAATAGATTTGGACAAGGGTGATGAAACCGTGGGCCAAATACCAAGTGACACTACATGGTGAAAAGGAATCCCCAGGAGGAGATCGATAAGCACCAGAGGGCATGTTTCCCACTGTCCGATAAATCACAACCTAACCTTTACAGTGACACGGGCTTCATCACTCAGGCAAATCGAAACCGCAGAGGGACCAGGCCGCAAAACAAGGTACAGACGGAGTCAGGAGGGTGAAACTCAATTCAAAGGGGGGAGGATGGAGAATAACAGCACTAACATAAACTCAAACCTAGGGTGGATCCTGACTGACTTCCACAAATCTATGGAAGGGCAAGTGTGAGGCAAATAAATTTGGACAAGGGTGATGAAACCGTGGGCCAAATACCAAGTGACAGTACATGGTGAAAAGGAATCCCCAGGAGGAGATCGATAAGCACCAGAGGGCATGTTTCCCACTGTCCGATAAATCACAACCTAACCTTTACAGTGACACTGGCTTCATCACTCAGGCAAATCGAAACCGCAGAGGGACCAGGCCGCAAAACAAGGTACAGACGGAGTCAGGAGGGTGAAACTCAATTCAAAGGGGGGAGGATGGAGAATAACAGCACCAACATAAACTCAAACCTAGGGTGGATCCTGACTGACTTCCACAAATCTATGGAAGGGCAAGTGTGAGGCAAATAGATTTGGACAAGGGTGATGAAACCGTGGGCCAAATACCAAGTGACAGTACATGGTGAAAAGGAATCCCCAGGAGGAGATCGATAAGCACCAGAGGGTATGTTTCCCACTGTCCGATAAATCACAACCTAATCTTTACAGTGACACGGGCTTCATCACTCAGGCAAATCGAAACCGCAAAGGGACCAGGCCGCAAAACAAGGTACAGACGGAGTCAGGAGGGTGAAACTCAATTCTAAGGGGGGAGCATGGAGAATAACAGCACCAACATAAACTCAAACCTAGGGTGGATCATGACTGACTCCCACAAATCTATGGAAGGGCAAGTGTGAGGCAAATAGATTTGGACAAGGGTGATGAAACCGTGGGCCAAATACCAAGTGACAGTACATGGTGAAAAGGAATCCCCAGGAGGAGATCGATAAGCACCAGAGGGCATGTTTCCCACTGTCCGATAAATCACAACCTAACCTTTACAGTGACACGGGCTTCATCACCCAGGCAAATCGAAACCGCAGAGGGACCAGGCCGCAAAACAAGGTACAGATGGAGTCAGGAGGGTGAAACTCAATTCAAAGGGGGGAGGATGGAAAATAACAGCACCAACATAAACTCAAACCTAGGGTGGATCCTGACTGACTCCCACAAATCTATGGAAGGGCAAGTGTGAGGCAAATAGATTTGGACAAGGGTGATGAAACCATGGGCCAAATACCAAGTGACAGTACATGGTGAAAAGGAATCCCCAGGAGGAGATCGATAAGCACCAGAGGGCATGTTTCCCACTCTCCGATAAATCACAACCTATCCTTTACAGTGACACGGGCTTCATCACTCAGGCAAATCGAAACCGCAGAGGGACCAGGCCGCAAAACAAGGTACAGACGGAGTCAGGAGGGTGAAACTCAATTCAAAAGGGGGAGGATGGAGAATAACAGCACTAACATAAACACAAACCTAGGGTGGATCCTGACTGACTTCCACAAATCTATAGAAGGGCAAGTGTGAGGCAAATAGATTTGGACAAGGGTGATGAAACCGTGGGCCAAATACCAAGTGACAGTACATGGTGAAAAGGAATCCCCAGGAGGAGATCGATAAGCACCAGAGGGCATGTTTCCCACTGTCCGATAAATCACAACCTAACCTTTACAGTGACACGGGCTTCATCACTCAGGCAAATCGAAACCGCAGAGGGACCAGGCCGCAAAACAAGGTACAGACGGAGTCAGGGAGGTGAAACTCAATTCTAAGGGGGGAGGATGGAGAATAACAGCACCAACATATACTCAAACCTAGGGTGGATCCTGACTGACTCCCACAAATCTATGGAAGGGCAAGTGTGAGGCAAATAGATTTGGACAAGGGTGATGAAACCGTGGGCCAAATACCAAGTGACAGTACATGGTGAAAAGGAATCCCCAGGAGGAGATCGATAAGCACCAGAGGGCATGTTTTCCACTGTCCGATAAATCACAACCTAACCTTTACAGTGACACGGGCTTCATCACTCAGGCAAATCGAAACCGCAGAGGGACCAGGCCGCAAAACAAGGTACAGACGGAGTCAGGAGGGTGAAACTCAATTCAAAGGGGGGAGAATGGAGAACAGCACTAACATAAACTCAAACCTAGGGTGGATCCTGACTGACTTCCACAAATCTATGGAAGGGCAAGTGTGAGGCAAATAGATTTGGACAAGGGTGATGAAACCGTGGGCCAAATACCAAGTGACAGTACATGGTGAAAAGGAATCCCCAGGAGGAGATCGATAAGCACCAGAGGGTATGTTTCCCACTGTCCGATAAATCACAACCTAACCTTTACAGTGACACGGGCTTCATCACTCAGGCAAATCGAAACCGCAGAGGGACCAGGCTGCAAAACAAGGTACAGACGGAGTCAGGAGGGTGAAACTCAATTCAAAGGGGGGAGGATGGAGAATAACAGCACCAACATAAACTCAAACCTAGGGTGGATCCTGACTGACTCCCACAAATCTATGGAAGGGCAAGTGTGAGGCAAATAGATTTGGACAAGGGTGATGAAACCGTGGGCCAAATACCAAGTGACAGTACATGGTGAAAAGGAATCCCCAGGAGGAGATCGATAAGCACCAGAGGGCATGTTTCCCACTGTCCGATAAATCACAACCTAACCTTTACAGTGACACGGGCTTCATCACTCAGGCAAATCGAAACCGCAGAGGGACCAGGCCGCAAAACAAGGTACAGACAGAGTCAGGAGGGTGAAACTCAATTCAAAGGGGGGAGGATGGAGAATAACAGCACTAACATAAACTCAAAGCTAGGGTGGATCCTGACTGACTTCCTCAAATCTATGGAAGGGCAAGTGTGAGGCAAATAGATTTGGACAAGGGTGATGAAACCGTGGGCCAAATACCAAGTGACAGTACATGGTGAAAAGGAATCCCCAGGAGGAGATCGATAAGCACCAGAGGGCATGTTTCCCACTGTCCGATAAATCACAACCTAACCTTTACAGTGACACGGGCTTCATCACTCAGGCAAATCGAAACCGCAGAGGGACCAGGCCGCAAAACAAGGTACAGACGGAGTCAGGAGGGTGAAACTCAATTCTAAGGGGGAGGATGGAGAATAACAGCACCAACCTTAACTCAAACCTACGGTGGATCCTGACTGACTCCCACAAATCTTATGGAACGGCAAGTGTGAGGCAAATAGATTTGGACAAGGGTGATGAAACCGTGGGCCAAATACCAAGTGACAGTACATGGTGAAAATGAATCCCCAGGAGGCGATCGATAAGCACCAGAGGGCATGTTTCCCACTGTCCGATAAATCACAACCTCACCTTTACAGTGACACGGGCTTCATCACTCAGGCAAATCGAAACCGCAGATGGACCAGGCCGCAAAACAAGGTACAGACAGAGTCAGGAGGGTGAAACTCAATTCAAAGGGGGGAGGATGGAGAATAACAGCACTAACATAAACTCAAACCTAGGGTGGATCCTGACTGACTTCCTCAAATCTATGGAAGGGCAAGTGTGAGGCAAATAGATTTGGACAAGGGTGATGAAACCGTGGGCCAAATACCAAGTGACAGTACATGGTGAAAAGGAATCCCCAGGAGGAGATCTATAAGCACCAGAGGGTATTATTCCCACTGTCCGATAAATCACAACCTAACCTTTACAGTGACACGGGCTTCATCACTCAGGCAAATCGAAACTGCAGAGGGACCAGGCCGCAATACAAGGTACAGACGGAGTCAGGAGGGTGAAACTCAATTCAAAGGGGGGAGGATGGAGAATAACAGCACCAACATAAACTCAAACCTAGGGTGGATCATGACTGACTCCCACAAATCTATGGAAGGGCAAGTGTGAGACAAATAGATTTGGACAAGGGTGATGAAACCGTGGGCCAAATACCAAGTGACAGTACATGGTGAAAAGGAATCCCCAGGAGGAGATCGATAAGCACCAGAGGGCATGTTTCCCACTGTGCGATAAATCACAACCTAACCTTTACAGTGACACGGGCTTCATCACTCAGGCAAATCGAAACCGCAGAGGGACCAGGCCGCAATACAAGGTACAGACGGAGTCAGGAGGGTGAAACTCAATTCTAAGGGGGGAGGATGGAGAATAACAGCACAAACCTTAACTCAAACCTAGGGTGGATCCTGACTGACTCCCACAAATCTTATGGAAGGGCAAGTGTGAGGCAAATAGATTTGGACAAGGGTGATGAAACCGTGGGCCAAATACCAAGTGACAGTACATGGTGAAAATGAATCCCCAGGAGGCGATCGATAAGCACCAGAGGGCATGTTTCCCACTGTCCGATAAATCACAACCTAACCTTTACAGTGACACGGGCTTCATCACTCAGGCAAATCGAAACCGCAGATGGACCAGGCCGCAAAACAAGGTACAGACAGAGTCAGGAGGGTGAAACTCAATTCAAAGGGGGGAGGATGGAGAATAACAGCACTAACATAAACTCAAACCTAGGGTGGATCCTGACTGACTTCCTCAAATCTATGGAAGGGCAAGTGTGAGGCAAATAGATTTGGACAAGGGTGATGAAACCGTGGGCCAAATACCAAGTCACAGTACATGGTGAAAAGGAATCCCCAGGAGGAGATCGATAAGCACCAGAGGGTATGTTTCCCACTTTCGGATAAATCACAACCTAACCTTTACAGTGACACGGGCTTCATCACTCAGGCAAATCGAAACCGCAGAGGGACCAGGCCGCAATACAAGGTACAGACGGAGTCAGGAGGGTGAAACTCAATTCAAAGGGGGGAGGATGGACAATAACAGCACCAACAGCATCTCCCCAGGAGGAGATCGATAAGCACCAGAGGGCATGTTTCCCACTGTCCGATAAATCACAACCTAACCCCTAACCATTTAATCTTACTATTATAATACATAACACAACAATGGAGACAGACAGAAATAGCAGGTTCTAACATATTGCAATATACTATGAAGCACTGTAATACATTATAACACTAAAATGCACTACAACGCATTATAACACATTTTAACAACGGTAACACACTGTACACTGTAATACCCTGTAATGCACCATAACAATAGAATACACTAAGTCATATTATAATATATGTTTATTATACTATCACACCATAAAACAACAACAATGCAACACAAGTTTGACATATTGTAACAAAGAATAATACAAAAATACCAATAATGCACTGTAATAAACTATAGCAAACTAACTATAGTTAGTTATATTTTAAACTAGTGTGTTACAATGTCAGTGTGATAGTTACAGCAGATCCTAGTTAAATGTATTATAGTGAAGTATAATTGTACTAGTTGATCATTGTGTTTTGTGTTAAAGTAAATAAGTTATATTTATATTGTGTTGTTTAAGTACGTTATGGTATGTTATAGTGTATTATATTGTGTTTAAAGTATGTTATAATGCGTTATATTGCATTTTAAGTGCTATAATGTATTAAAGTGCGTTATACTATGCAAATATATTTTACAACCTGCTGTTCTGTCTGTGTGCATTGTGTTATTTATTATAATGTATATTATAATATTATAGTTATGTGTTATAGTGCATTATTATATATCGTAGCGTGTTACGGTTATAATGTATAGCTGTGTGTAATAATGTGTTAAAGTATCATAACGTGTATAATTGTGTGTAATAATGTGTTAAAGTATCATAACGTGTTATAATGTATTCTAGTGTTATAATGTCGTAAAGTATATAAGTGTGTTATTGCGTTATTAGAATGTTATTAGAATGTTATTAGTGTGTTATTAGAATGTGTTATAGTGTCATAATTTACTGCGTAGTATTACCGCACAAAACACAATGATCAAATACTACAATTATGCTTCACCCTATACCAGACTAACACTATAATACATTTAACTAGGATCTGCTGTAACTATCACACTATAAGACAATGTACACACTAGTTTAAAATATAAACCATAGTTAGTTTGCTATAGTTTATTACAGTGTATTATTGGTATTTTTGTTTAATTCTATTTATATTGATATGGTGTGTTCCAATGTCAAACGTGTTGTTGTGTGTTATGGTGTGATAGTTTAATAAACATATATTATTATATTCCTTAGTGTATTATATTGTTATAGTGCATTACAGGGTATTACAGTGTATACAAGTGTCTCACCGTTGTTAAAATGCATTATAATACGTTATAGTGCATTTTAGTGGTATAATGTACAAAGTTATAGTGCGTTATAGTATATTGCAATATGTTATGCTCTTTCTGTCTGTCTGCATCGTTGTGTTATGTATTATAATGTATATAGTGCATTATTATATATCGTAGCGTGTTCTATTGTGTTATAGTGTATATAGTGTGTTATTGCGTGTTACAGTTATAATAGTGTGTGATAATGTGTTAACTGGTATCATAACGTGTGATAGTGTATTCTAGTTTGTTATAATTTGGTAAAGTGTGTGATGTCGTTGTCGTGTACTATGGCGTGTCAGTGAAGAGTATATTAGAACGTTGTCTCAAAATTTACTGCGTAGTATTTTATACATGGTTATAATGCTATAATATATATAATACATAAAGCACACTATATTACCGCACAAAATCAACTACTACGACTATACTTCACACTATACCAGACTAACTATAATACATTGAATTGGTGCATTACAGGGTGTTACAGTGTATAAAAGTTTTAAAAGGTGTTATATATTTATATTGTGTTGTTTTAGAGTAGGTTATGGTATGTTATAGTATTATATTGTGTGTTATATTTGTTAAAATGTGTTGTAATGCGTGAAAGTGCATTTTAGTGGTTAAAGTGTATTATAATGTTTAAGTGTGTGATGTCATTATCGAGTACTATGGCGTGTTAGTGAAGAGTATATTAGAATGTGTTGTGTTATAATGTTGTTTCATAACTTAGTCATTCTATAAAAGGTTATAATGCTATAATCTATATAATACACTACATTACCGCACAAAACACAATGAACAACTATTACAACACTAGTTTAAAATATAAACCATAGTTATGTTGCTATAGTTTATTACAGTGTATTATTGGTATTTTTGCATTATTCTAATTTTATTGATTTGGTGTGTTACAGTCTATATTTATATTGTGTTGTTTTAGTGCGTTATGTTATGTTATAGTGTATTATATTGTGTTTAGTGTGTTAAAGTTGTTAAAATGTGTTAATTCGTTATATTGCATTTTAGTGGTATAATGTATTAAAGTGCGTTATAGTATATTAAGATATGTTACAACCTGCTGTTCTGTTTGTCTGTACATTTAGTAGTGTATATTCTGTATAATGTGCATTAGTGTATTATATTGTTATGTTGCATTACAGGATGTTACAGTGTATAAAAGTGTTATATATGTATATTGTGTTGTTTTGGCGCGTTATATTGTGTTTAAAGTGTGATAGTTGTTAAAATATGTTATAATGCGTCATATTGCATTTTAAGTGGTATAATGGTACACGACAATGACATCACCCACTTTAACACATTATAATAATATAATTTAGCAACTTATAACACCAGAATACACTATAATACATTATAACATACTAGAACACGCAAAAGCACACTATAACTCGCTACGATGCATAATAATGCACTATAACACATAACTATAACATTATAATATACATTATAATAAATAACACAATGCGCACATTGTGAGCATGTTGTGACATATCTTAACATACTTAACGCACTCTTAACCAGACTAACACTATAATACATTTAACTAGGATCTGCTGTAACTATCACACTATAATACAATGTAACACACTAGTTTAAAATATAAACCATAGTTATGTTGCTATAGTTTATTACAGTGTATTATTGGTATTTTTGTATTATTCTAATTTTATTGATATGGTGTTACAGTATTGTGTTGTTTTAGTGCGTTATGTTATGTCATAGTGTATTACATTGTGTTTAAAGTGTGTTAAAGTTGTTGAAATGTGTTAATGCGTTATATTGCATTTTAGTGGTATAATGTATTAAAGTGCGTAAGTTATGATATGTTACATTATGCAACGTAAGTTATGATATGTGCATTATGTATCGTAGCGAGTTATAGTGTACCTTTACGTGTTCTAGTGTTATAGTACATTATAGTGTGTTATTGCGTGTTACAGTTATAATGTATTAATTGTGTGTAATAATGTGTTAAAGTATCACAACGTGTTTTAAATTTAAATTAAAGTATGTTATGGTCATAATTTACTGCGTAGTATTTATAGCACTATATTACCGCACAAAACACAATGATCACAATTATGCTTCACCCTATACCAAACTAACACTAGAACATTTAACTAGGATCTGCTGTAACTATCACACGATAAGACAATGTAACAGTTTAAAATATAAACTATAGTTAGTGGGCTATAGTTTATTACAATATGCTATCGGTATATTTGTATTATTCTAATTAAATTGATATGGTGTGTTACAGTATGTCAAGCTTGTGTTGCATGATTATTGTGTATTATGGTCCGAGTATAAACATAATTGTGTATTATAATATGCATTAGTGTATTATATTGTTATGGTGCAATACAGGGTGTTACAGTGTATAAAAGTGTTAAAACGTTTTATGTATGTATATTGTGTTGCTTTAGTGAGTATGTTACACTCTTTTATATTGTGTTTAAAGTGTGATAGTTGTTAAAATGTGTTATAATGCGTCATATTGCATTTTAAGTTGTATAATGTACGACAGTACGACATAACAAACTATTATACTCTTCACTAACACGCCATAGTACGACAACGACATCACACACTTTAACACATTATAATAATATATTTTAGCAAATTATATACACTATAACACGTTATGATACTTTCACATTATTACACACAATTATACACATAAATACATTATAACTGTAACACGCAATAACACTATAATACATTATAACACACTACAACACGCAAAAGTACACTATAACTCGCTACGATACATAATAATGCATAACTATAACATTATAATATACATTATAATAAATAACACAATGCACACAGACAGAACTGCAGGTTGTGACATATCTTAACATAGTATAACGCACTATGTTAACCAGACTAACACTATAATACATTTATCTAGGATCGTCTGTAACTATCACACTATAATACAATGTAACACACTAGTTTAAAATATGTTTATTACAGTGTATTATTGGTATTTTTGCATTCTAATTTTATTGATATGGTGTGTTACAGTCTATATTTATATTGTGTTGTTTTAGTGCGTTATGCAATATGCGTTATGTTATTGTGTATTATATTGTATTTAAAGTGTGTTAGTTGTTAAAATGTGTTAATGCGTTATATTGCATTTTAGTGGTATAATGTATTAAAGTGCGTTATAGTATGTTAAGATATGTAACAACCTGCTGTTCTGTCTGTGCATTGTAGTGTTATTTATTATAATGTATATTATAATGTTATAGTTATGTGTTATAGTGCATTAGTGCATTATTATGTACCGTAGGGAGTTATAGTGTACCTTTACGTGTTCTAGTGTGTTATCGTGTATTATAGTGTGTTATTGCGTGTTACAGTTATAATGTATTAATTGTGTGTAATAATGTGTTATAGTATCATAACGTGTTTTAAATTTAAATTAAAGTATGTTTAATATGATCACAATTATGCTTCACCCTATACCAAACTAACACATTTAACTAGGATCTGCTGTAACTATCACACGATAAGACAATGTAACAGTTTAAAATATAAACTATAGTTAGTGGGCTATAGTTTATTACAATGTGTTATTGCTATATTTGTATTATTCTAATTAAATTGATATGGTGTGTTACCGTATATCAAGCTTGTGTTGCATGATTGTTGTGTATTATGGTCTGTGTATAAACATATTTGTGTATTATAATATGCATTAGTGTATTATATTGTTATGGTGCAATACAGGGTTTTACAGTGTATACAGTGTTAAAAGGTTTTACGTATGTATATTGTGTTGTTTTAGTGTGTATGTTATACTTTTATATTGTGTTTAAAGTGTGATAGTTGTTAAAATGTGTTATAATGCGTCATATTGCATTCTAAGTTGTATAATGTATTAAAGTGCGTTATAGTATGTTGTGTTGTATGTTGTATGTGTTGCAGTGTGTGATTGCGCGTTACAGTGTTATAATGTATTAATTGTGTGTAATAATGTGTTACAGTATCATAATGTGTTTTAAATTTAAGTATCATAGTGTGTTATAGTCATAATTTACTGCGTAGTATTTATAGCACTATATTACCGCACAAAACACAATGATCACAATTATGCTTCACCCTATACCAAACTAACACTAGAACATTTAACTAGGATCTGCTGTAACTATCACACGATAAGACAATGTAACAGTTTAAAATATAAACTAAATTATTGTTCACCCTATACCAAACTAACACATTATAGTGTATTATATTGTTATGGTGCATTACAGGGTGTTCCAGTGTATAATACTGTTAAAAGGTGTTATATATGTATATTGTGTTGCTTTAGTGCGTTATGGTATGTTATAGTGTATTATATTGTGTTTAAAGTGTGATAGTTGTTAAAATGTGTTATAATGCGTTATAATGCATTTTAAGTGCTATAATGTATTAACGTGCGTTATGGTATGTTAAGATATGTTACAACCTGCTGTTCTGTCTGTGTGCATTGTGTTATTTATTATAATGTAAAATAATGTTATAGTTATGTGTTATAGTGCATTATTAGGTATCGTAGCGAGATAGTGTACTTTTGCGTGTTCTAGTGTTATAGTCTATTACAGTGTGTTATTGCGTGTTACAGCGTTATAATGTATTAATGTGTATAATTGTGTGTAACAATGTGTTAAAGTATCATAACGTGTTATAGTGTATTCTAATAATTTGGTAAAGTATATTATATGTGTTAAAGTGTGTGATGTCGTTGTCGTGTACTATGGCGTGTTAGTGAAGAGTATATCAGAATGTGTTCTATTGTCATAATTTGCTGTGTAGTATTTTATAGTTGGTTATGATGCTATAATTTATATAATCCTTATAGCACACTATATTACCGCACACAACACAATGATCAACTACTACAATTATGCTTCACCCTATTGGTATAATACATTTAACTAGGATCTGCTTTAACTATCACACTATAAGTCAACGTAATACACTAGTTTAAACTATAACCCATAGTTAGTTTGCTTTAGTTTATTACGGTGTATTATTGGTATTTTTGTATTATTGTAAATATATTGATATGGTGTGTTACAATATATGAAACTTGTGTTGCGTTGCTGTTATGTGTTATGGTGTGATAGATAAACATATATTATAATATGCCTTAGTGTATTATATTGTTATAGTGCATTACAGGGCAGTGCATTATAGTGCATTACATTGTATAAAAGTGTGTTACCGTTGTTAAAATGTGTTATAATGCGTTATAGTGCATTTTACTATGGCGTGTTAATGAAGAGTATTAGAAAATGTTAGTAGGTTATAATGCTATAATCTATATAATACACTATATTACCGCACAAAAGACAATGAACAACTATTACAACTATACTTCACTATAGCAGACTAACACTATAATACATTTAACTAGAATCTGCTGTAACTATCACTATAAGAAAATGTAAGTTTAAAATATAAACTATAGTTAGTATCCTATAGTTTATTACAGTGTGGTATATGTGTATTATTCTAATTATATTGATATGGTGTGTTACAGTATGTCAAGATTGTGTTGCATTGTTGGTGTGTATTATGGTCTGATAGTATAAACACAATTCTGTATAATGTTCATTAGTGTATTATATTGTTATGGTGCATTACAGGGTGTTACAGTGAATAAAAGTGTTATATATGTATATTGTGTTGTTTTAGTGCGTTATGGTATGTTACTCTTTTTATACTGCATTTTAAGTTGTATAATGTACGACATAACCAACTAATATACTCTTCACTAACACGCCAATGACATCACACACTTTAACACATTATTATAATATACTTTAGCAAATTATAACACTAGAATACACTATAACACGTTATGATACTTTCACATTATTACACACAATTATACACATTAATACATTATAACTGTAACACACAATAACACACTATAATACATTATAACATACTAGAACACGCAAAAGTACACTATAAAAGTTTTAAAAGGTGTTATATATTTATATTGTGTTGTTTTAGAGTAGGTTATGGTATGTTATAGTATTATATTGTGTGTTATATTTGTTAAAATGTGTTGTAATGCGTGAAAGTGCATTTTAGTGGTTAAAGTGTATTATAATGTTTAAGTGTGTGATGTCATTATCGAGTACTATGGCGTGTTAGTGAAGAGTATATTAGAATGTGTTGTGTTATAATGTTGTTTCATAACTTAGTCATTCTATAAAAGGTTATAATGCTATAATCTATATAATACACTACATTACCGCACAAAACACAATGAACAACTATTACAACACTAGTTTAAAATATAAACCATAGTTATGTTGCTATAGTTTATTACAGTGTATTATTGGTATTTTTGCATTATTCTAATTTTATTGATTTGGTGTGTTACAGTCTATATTTATATTGTGTTGTTTTAGTGCGTTATGTTATGTTATAGTGTATTATATTGTGTTTAGTGTGTTAAAGTTGTTAAAATGTGTTAATTCGTTATATTGCATTTTAGTGGTATAATGTATTAAAGTGCGTTATAGTATATTAAGATATGTTACAACCTGCTGTTCTGTTTGTCTGTACATTTAGTAGTGTATATTCTGTATAATGTGCATTAGTGTATTATATTGTTATGTTGCATTACAGGATGTTACAGTGTATAAAAGTGTTATATATGTATATTGTGTTGTTTTGGCGCGTTATATTGTGTTTAAAGTGTGATAGTTGTTAAAATATGTTATAATGCGTCATATTGCATTTTAAGTGGTATAATGGTACACGACAATGACATCACCCACTTTAACACATTATAATAATATAATTTAGCAACTTATAACACCAGAATACACTATAATACATTATAACATACTAGAACACGCAAAAGCACACTATAACTCGCTACGATGCATAATAATGCACTATAACACATAACTATAACATTATAATATACATTATAATAAATAACACAATGCGCACATTGTGAGCATGTTGTGACATATCTTAACATACTTAACGCACTCTTAACCAGACTAACACTATAATACATTTAACTAGGATCTGCTGTAACTATCACACTATAATACAATGTAACACACTAGTTTAAAATATAAACCATAGTTATGTTGCTATAGTTTATTACAGTGTATTATTGGTATTTTTGTATTATTCTAATTTTATTGATATGGTGTTACAGTATTGTGTTGTTTTAGTGCGTTATGTTATGTCATAGTGTATTACATTGTGTTTAAAGTGTGTTAAAGTTGTTGAAATGTGTTAATGCGTTATATTGCATTTTAGTGGTATAATGTATTAAAGTGCGTAAGTTATGATATGTTACATTATGCAACGTAAGTTATGATATGTGCATTATGTATCGTAGCGAGTTATAGTGTACCTTTACGTGTTCTAGTGTTATAGTACATTATAGTGTGTTATTGCGTGTTACAGTTATAATGTATTAATTGTGTGTAATAATGTGTTAAAGTATCACAACGTGTTTTAAATTTAAATTAAAGTATGTTATGGTCATAATTTACTGCGTAGTATTTATAGCACTATATTACCGCACAAAACACAATGATCACAATTATGCTTCACCCTATACCAAACTAACACTAGAACATTTAACTAGGATCTGCTGTAACTATCACACGATAAGACAATGTAACAGTTTAAAATATAAACTATAGTTAGTGGGCTATAGTTTATTACAATATGCTATCGGTATATTTGTATTATTCTAATTAAATTGATATGGTGTGTTACAGTATGTCAAGCTTGTGTTGCATGATTATTGTGTATTATGGTCCGAGTATAAACATAATTGTGTATTATAATATGCATTAGTGTATTATATTGTTATGGTGCAATACAGGGTGTTACAGTGTATAAAAGTGTTAAAACGTTTTATGTATGTATATTGTGTTGCTTTAGTGAGTATGTTACACTCTTTTATATTGTGTTTAAAGTGTGATAGTTGTTAAAATGTGTTATAATGCGTCATATTGCATTTTAAGTTGTATAATGTACGACAGTACGACATAACAAACTATTATACTCTTCACTAACACGCCATAGTACGACAACGACATCACACACTTTAACACATTATAATAATATATTTTAGCAAATTATATACACTATAACACGTTATGATACTTTCACATTATTACACACAATTATACACATAAATACATTATAACTGTAACACGCAATAACACTATAATACATTATAACACACTACAACACGCAAAAGTACACTATAACTCGCTACGATACATAATAATGCATAACTATAACATTATAATATACATTATAATAAATAACACAATGCACACAGACAGAACTGCAGGTTGTGACATATCTTAACATAGTATAACGCACTATGTTAACCAGACTAACACTATAATACATTTATCTAGGATCGTCTGTAACTATCACACTATAATACAATGTAACACACTAGTTTAAAATATGTTTATTACAGTGTATTATTGGTATTTTTGCATTCTAATTTTATTGATATGGTGTCTATATTTATATTGTGTCTATATTTATATTGTGTTGTTTTAGTGCGTTATGCAATATGCGTTATGTTATTGTGTATTATATTGTATTTAAAGTGTGTTAGTTGTTAAAATGTGTTAATGCGTTATATTGCATTTTAGTGGTATAATGTATTAAAGTGCGTTATAGTATGTTAAGATATGTAACAACCTGCTGTTCTGTCTGTGCATTGTAGTGTTATTTATTATAATGTATATTATAATGTTATAGTTATGTGTTATAGTGCATTAGTGCATTATTATGTACCGTAGGGTTATAGTGTACCTTTACGTGTTCTAGTGTGTTATCGTGTATTATAGTGTGTTATTGCGTGTTACAGTTATAATGTATTAATTGTGTGTAATAATGTGTTATAGTATCATAACGTGTTTTAAATTTAAATTAAAGTATGTTTAATATGATCACAATTATGCTTCACCCTATACCAAACTAACACATTTAACTAGGATCTGCTGTAACTATCACACGATAAGACAATGTAACAGTTTAAAATATAAACTATAGTTAGTGGGCTATAGTTTATTACAATGTGTTATTGCTATATTTGTATTATTCTAATTAAATTGATATGGTGTGTTACCGTATATCAAGCTTGTGTTGCATGATTGTTGTGTATTATGGTCTGTGTATAAACATATTTGTGTATTATAATATGCATTAGTGTATTATATTGTTATGGTGCAATACAGGGTTTTACAGTGTATACAGTGTTAAAAGGTTTTACGTATGTATATTGTGTTGTTTTAGTGTGTATGTTATACTTTTATATTGTGTTTAAAGTGTGATAGTTGTTAAAATGTGTTATAATGCGTCATATTGCATTCTAAGTTGTATAATGTATTAAAGTGCGTTATAGTATGTTGTGTTGTATGTTGTATGTGTTGCAGTGTGTGATTGCGCGTTACAGTGTTATAATGTATTAATTGTGTGTAATAATGTGTTACAGTATCATAATGTGTTTTAAATTTAAGTATCATAGTGTGTTATAGTCATAATTTACTGCGTAGTATTTATACCACTATATTACCGCACAAAACACAATGATCACAATTATGCTTCACCCTATACCAAACTAACACTAGAACATTTAACTAGGATCTGCTGTAACTATCACACGATAAGACAATGTAACAGTTTAAAATATAAACTAAATTATGGTTCACCCTATACCAAACTAACACATTATAGTGTATTATATTGTTATGGTGCATTACAGGGTGTTCCAGTGTATAATACTGTTAAAAGGTGTTATATATGTATATTGTGTTGCTTTAGTGCGTTATGGTATGTTATAGTGTATTATATTGTGTTTAAAGTGTGATAGTTGTTAAAATGTGTTATAATGCGTTATAATGCATTTTAAGTGCTATAATGTATTAACGTGCGTTATGGTATGTTAAGATATGTTACAACCTGCTGTTCTGTCTGTGTGCATTGTGTTATTTATTATAATGTAAAATAATGTTATAGTTATGTGTTATAGTGCATTATTAGGTATCGTAGCGAGATAGTGTACTTTTGCGTGTTCTAGTGTTATAGTCTATTACAGTGTGTTATTGCGTGTTACAGCGTTATAATGTATTAATGTGTATAATTGTGTGTAACAATGTGTTAAAGTATCATAACGTGTTATAGTGTATTCTAATAATTTGGTAAAGTATATTATATGTGTTAAAGTGTGTGATGTCGTTGTCGTGTACTATGGCGTGTTAGTGAAGAGTATATCAGAATGTGTTCTATTGTCATAATTTGCTGTGTAGTATTTTATAGTTGGTTATGATGCTATAATTTATATAATCCTTATAGCACACTATATTACCGCACACAACACAATGATCAACTACTACAATTATGCTTCACCCTATTGGTATAATACATTTAACTAGGATCTGCTTTAACTATCACACTATAAGTCAACGTAATACACTAGTTTAAACTATAACCCATAGTTAGTTTGCTTTAGTTTATTACGGTGTATTATTGGTATTTTTGTATTATTGTAAATATATTGATATGGTGTGTTACAATATATGAAACTTGTGTTGCGTTGCTGTTATATGTTATGGTGTGATAGATAAACATATATTATAATATGCCTTAGTGTATTATATTGTTATAGTGCATTACATTGTATAAAAGTGTGTTACCGTTGTTAAAATGTGTTATAATGCGTTATAGTGCATTTTACTATGGCGTGTTAATGAAGAGTATTAGAAAATGTTAGTAGGTTATAATGCTATAATCTATATAATACACTATATTACCGCACAAAAGACAATGAACAACTATTACAACTATACTTCACTATAGCAGACTAACACTATAATACATTTAACTAGAATCTGCTGTAACTATCACTATAAGAAAATGTAAGTTTAAAATATAAACTATAGTTAGTATGCTATAGTTTATTACAGTGTGGTATATGTGTATTATTCTAATTATATTGATATGGTGTGTTACAGTATGTCAAGATTGTGTTGCATTGTTGGTGTGTATTATGGTCTGATAGTATAAACACAATTCTGTATAATGTTCATTAGTGTATTATATTGTTATGGTGCATTACAGGGTGTTACAGTGAATAAAAGTGTTATATATGTATATTGTGTTGTTTTAGTGCGTTATGGTATGTTACTCTTATATTGTGTTTAAAGTGTGATACTTGTTAAAATGTGTTATAATGCGTCATATTGCATTTTAAGTTGTATAATGTACGACATAACCAACTAATATACTCTTCACTAACACGCCAATGACATCACACACTTTAACACATTATTATAATATACTTTAGCAAATTATAACACTAGAATACACTATAACACGTTATGATACTTTCACATTATTACACACAATTATACACATTAATACATTATAACTGTAACACACAATAACACACTATAATACATTATAACATACTAGAACACGCAAAAGTACACTATAACTCGCTACGATGCATAATAATGTACTATAACACATAACTGTAACATTATAATAAACATTATAATAAATAACACAATGCGCACAGACAGAACAGCATGTTGTGACATCGTAACATAGTATAACGCACTATGTTAACCAGACTAACTATAATACATTTAACTAGGATCTGCTGTAACTATCACACTATAATACAATGTAACACACTAGTTTAAAATATACACCTTAGTTATGTTGCTATAGTTTATTACAGTGTATTATTGGTATTTTTGCTTTATTCTAATTTTATTGATATGATGTTACAGTATTGCGTTATGTTATGTTATAGTGTATTATATTGTGTTTAAAGTGTGTTAAAGTTGTTAAAATGTATTAATGCATATATTGCATTTTAGTGGTATAATGTATTAAAGTGCGTATGTTAAGATATGTTACAACCTGCTGTTCTGTCTGTCTGTGCATTGTATTGTTACTTATTATAATGTATATTAAAATGTTATAGTTATGTGTTATAGTGCATTATTATGTATCGTAGCGAGTTATAGTGGCCCTTTACGTGTTCCAGTGTGTTATAGTGTATTATAGTGTGTTATTGCGTGTTACAGTTATAATGTATTTATTGTGTGTAATAATGTGTTAAAGTATCATAACGTGTTTTAAATTGTTTATTACAGTGTGGTATATGTGTATTATTCTAATTATATTGATATGGTGTGTTACAATATGTCAAGCTTGTGTTGCATTGTTGTTGTGTATTATGGTCTGATAGTATAAACACAATTCTGTATTACAATATGCATTAGTGTATTATATTGTTATGGTGCATTACAGAGTGTATAATACTGTTAAAAGGTGTTATATATGTATATTGTGTTGTGTTGGTGTGTTATATGTATGTTATATTGTGTTTAAAGTGTGATAGTTGTTAAGATGTGTTATAATGCGTTATATTGCATTTTAAGTGCTATATTGTATTAAAGTGCGTTATAGTATATTAAGATATGTTACAACCTCCTGTTCTGTCTGTGTGCATTGTGTTATTTATTATAATGTAAAATAATGTTATAGTGCATTATTATGTATCGTAGCGAGATAGTGTACTTTTGCGTGTTCTAGTCTATTATAGTGTGTTATTGCGTGTTACAGCGTTATAATGTATTAATGTGTATAATTGTGTGTAACAATGTGTTAAAGTATCATAACGTGTATTCTAATGTTATAATTTGGTAAAGTATATTATTATGTGTTAAAGTGTGTGATGTCGTTGTCGTGTACTATGGCGTGTTAGTGATGAGTATATTAGAATGTGTTATAGTCATAATTTACTGTGTAGTACTTTATAGTTGGTTATAATGCTATAATCTATATAATCCTTATAGCACACTATATTACCGCACACAACAATGATCAACCACTACAAATATGCCTCACCCTATTGGTATAATACATTTAACTAGGATCTGCTGTAACTATCACACTATAAGACAACGTAATATACTATACAATAAAACTTATAGCACACTAGTACCGCACAAAACACAATGATCAACTTCTAAAACTCTTTACTTCACATTATACCAGACTAACACTATAATACATTTAACTTGGATCTGCTGTAACTGTCACACTATAAGACAATGTAACACTATATAAACTATAGTTAGTTTGCTATAGTTTATTAGTGTATTATAGGGATTTTTGTATTATTCTAATTATGGTGTGTTACAATGTCAGACTGTTGCATTGTTGTTGTTTTATGGTGTGATAGTATAATAAACATTATATGTCTTAGTGTATTCTATTGTTATGGTGCATTAATATATTGTTATGGTGCATTGTTATGGGTATTACAGTGTTACCGTTGTTAAAATATGTTATAATGCGTTATAATGCATTTTAGTGTAATAATGTATTACAGTGCGTTAGAGTATATTGCAATATGTTGTGTTCTGTATTATAATGTATATTATAATGTGTTATAGTTATGTTATAGTGCATTATTATATATCGTAGCGAGTTATTGTGTGTTTTGCGTGTTCTAGTGTGTTATAGTGTATTATAGTGTTATTGCGTGTTACAGTGTGTGATCATGAGTTAAACGGTATCATAACGTGTTATAGTGTACTTATTTGTTATTATTTGGTAAAGTGTATTATAATGAGTTCAAGTTTGCGATGTCGTTGTGTACTATGGCGTGTTAGTGAAGCGTATATTAGGATGTTATAATGTTGTCTGATAATTTACTGCGTACTATTTTGTAGCTGGTTATAAATGCTATCATCTATATAATACATATAGCACACTTATATTACCGCACAAAACAGTGATCAACTACTACAACACTATACTTCACACTATACCAAACTAACACTATAATACATTTAACTAGGATCTGCTGTAACACAGTATAAAACAGTTATAGCTCTAGCTCTAGCTCCAGCTCCAGCTCCAGTTCCAGCTCTAGCATCTCCATATCTATCTCTATCTCCAGCTCCCTCTAACTCTAGCTTTAGCTTCCTCCAGCTCAATCTCCAACTAGCTCTTGCACCATCACCAGCTGTATCTTTAGTCCAATCTCCAGCCATTTGCGGCTCCAGCTCTAGCACCACCTCCATTTCCAACTCGAGCTCCATTTCCAGCGCCTTCTCCAGCTCCAGTTCCAGCTCGAGCTCCATGTCCACCTTTATCTCTGGCTACGGGTCCATCCCCAGCTCCATCTCGAACTTTAGCTCCATCCCCACCTCCAGTTTCTTCTGCATCTCCAGCTCCAGCGCCATCTCCATCTTCAGTTCCATGTTCACCTCCATCTCCAGCTCCTGCTCCGTTTCCTTCTCCAGCTCCAGCTCAAGCTCTCACCCCACCTCAATCTCCAGCTCAATCTCCCGCTCTAGCTCTAGATCTCCAGCTGCATCTCCAACTCTAGATCCCGCTCCAGATCCAGATCGGAGCAGGAAATGGAGCACGAGATGGTGCTCCATCTCGTGCTCCATTTCCTGCTCCAGCCCCAGCTCCAGTTTCAGTTCCATCTCCATCTCCTGTTCTATCCCAATGAGCTCCATTGTAGCACCAGCTCCGGTATTCTACCTCTAGCCCCATCATCAGCTCCATCTCCATCTCGTTCTAGATTTAGCTCCATCTCCAGCTCCAGCTCGAACTATCTCCAGCTCAATCAACCAGCTCTGGTTGTTGCTCCATTTCCAGCTGAACTAGCTAGAGCTCTATCCCCAGTTTCATCTCCATCTCCAGTTCCAGCTCCAGCTCCACATCCAAGTCTAGTTCTAGCCCTAACTCCAGATCCACTAGCTCCAGCTCCATCTTCAGCTCCAGTCCCATCTCCATCTGCACCTCTAGCTCCAGGTCCAACCCCAACTCTAGCTCCAGCTCTAGCACTAGCTGCATCTCCATCTCTAGCACCCTTCAGGTCTAGTCCCAGCTCAATCTCCTGCACAATCTCCCGAGATAGCTCTAATTCCATCTCCAGCTATCTCCAAATCTAGTTCCAGCTCCATCTCCAGCTCCAGCTCAAGCTCTAGCCCCATCTCGTGCTCCATTTCCTGCTCCAGTTCCAGCTATAGCTCCATCTGAATCTCGTTCTATCTGCATTTCCAGCTCCATCTCCAACTCCACCTCCATCTCTAGCTCTAGCTCCATCTGCAGCTCCAGCACCATGCACAACTAGTTCCATCTCAATCTCCAGTTCTGGCACCATCTCCAGCTCCAGCTCTAGTTCCATCTCCAAATCTAGCTCCAACTAGCACATCCACAGCTCCATCGAGCTCCATCTGCAGCTGTACCTCTAGCTCAATCTCCAGCTCCATCTCTAGTTATAGCTCTATCTCCAGCTCCAGCTCAAGCTCAAGCTCCATCTCCAACTGTATATCCAGCTCTAGCTCCAGCTGCGTCTCCACCTCTAGCTCCGTCTTCAGCTCTAGCCCCTGCCCAATCTCCAGCTCAATTTCCTGCTCTAGCTCCATCTTCAGATGCATCTCCAAATGCAGCTCCCGCTCCATCTCCATTGCCATCTCATGTTCTATCTCCATCTCCAGCTCCATTCCAGCACTAGCCCCAGCATTTAATCTCCAGCTCCATCACCAGATGTATCTCCATCTCGAATTCCATCTCTGACCATCTCCATTTCCATCTCCATTTCCATCTCCAGCTCCAGCTCAAGATCCATCACAACTCCATCTTGGAGATAGTGTTGGAGATAGAGCTGGAGCTGGAGCTAGAGAGTGATAGAGATGGAACTGGATAAAAACATTGAGGTGGAGCTGTAGATGGAGACGGATCTGGATCTGGATCTGGAGATAGAACTGGAAATTCCGTCACTTTTTGCGTGCTGAATTTTCATCGCTTTTTACGTCCTGATGTTCATCGCTTATCGAGTGCTGAAATTTCGACGCTTTTAGTATGCTGAATTTTCGTGGACGTGGTGCTAGAGCTGGAGCTGCAGATGGCTGGAGATTGGACTAGAGATACAGCTGGAGATGGAGCAAGAGCTGGAGATTGAGCTGGAGGAAGCTAAAGCTAGAGCTGGAGGGAGCTGGAGATTTTGTTACATTTTTGTTACTTTTCATGTGCTTATAAATTTCCTCACTTTTCTCCTTCTGAAATTTAGCCCCTTTTATGCGTACTGTAATTTCGTCGCTTTTCTCGACCTGAATTTACGTCGCTATTGGTTTTATAAATTTCCGTCGCCATTCGTATGAACAATTTTCGTTGCTTTTCGCGTCCAGAAGGTTCTGCGCTTTCCGCGTGATATATTTTCATCGCTTTTCGCATGCTGAATTTTCATCACTTTTCGTGTCCTGGATTTTTGTTACCTTTCATGTGCAGAATTTTCATCGCTTTTT
Organism: Leucoraja ocellata; assembly: GCA_036785375.1. Taxonomy (NCBI): domain Eukaryota; kingdom Metazoa; phylum Chordata; class Chondrichthyes; order Rajiformes; family Rajidae; genus Leucoraja; species Leucoraja ocellata. The sequence continues at coordinate 53,583 of JAWMAR010002550.1, forward strand.
GCATGCTGAATTTTCTTCACTTTTCGCGTCCTGAATTTTCGTCACTTTTCGTGTAATGAAGATTCGGCACATTGTGCATGCTGAATTCATCGTTTTTCGCAGATTTTCGTCTTCGGATCTTTGAATTTTTTACGTCTTTCATTTTGAATTATCGTCGCGTTTTCTGTCTTTTGTTACTTTTCGTGGGCTGAACTTTTGTCGCATTTTGTGTCCTGAATTTTCATCATGTTTTGCATTCTGAAGGTTTGTCGCTTTGCGAGTACTGAATTTTCGGCGTTTTTCACATGCTGAATTTTCGTCACTTTTCATGTGCTGACATTTTGTCGCTTATTGCGTCCTGCAATTTCTTCGCTTTATGCATCCTGAAGGTTGGCTTCTTTTCGCGTCCTGGATTTATGTTGCTTTTGGCGTTTTTAATTTTCTTCACGTTTCTCGTCCTGAATTTTCGTCGCTTTTCGCGTCCTGAAGGTTTGTCACTTTTTGTCGTTTTCCATGTCCTGAATTTACATCGCTTTTCTCGTTCTGAATTTTCGTCTTCGGATCTTTGAATTTTTGTCGCCTTTCGTGGGCTGAATTTTCATCACTTTTTGTGTGCTGAATGTTCGTCGCCTTTTGTGTGATAAAATTTCGGCGCTTTTCGTGTACTGAAATTTCGTCGGTTTTGACCTCCTAACATTTAGTTGCATTTCACGTCATGAAGTTTGTCGGTTTTCGCCTACTGAATTACGTCGCTTTTTGCGTCCTCCATTTTCCTCCATCCTGAATTTTTGCAACTTTTGGCGTCCCAAATTTTCGTACCTTTTCGAATCCTCAATTTATGTACGTCCTGAATTTTGGTTCCGTTTTGCATCCTAAATGATTGTCACATCCTGAATTTTTGTAGCTTTCCGTCTGCTGAATTTTCGCATCCTTAAAGTTTGTCGCTTTCCGTGTGCTGAATTTTCGTCTCTTTTCATGTCCTGAATTTTGGTCGCTTTCGGCTGTTTGAATTTTCGTCGCTTTTCTTGTCCCGAATTTTCATTACTTTTCGCATGCTGAATTTTTGTCATTTTCACATGCAGAATTTTCGTCGCTCTTCACGTGCTAAATTTCCATTGCTTTTCGCGTCTTGTAGTTTCGTCTCTTTTCGCGTGCTGAAATTTCATCGCTTTTTGCGTGCTGAATTTTCATTGGATCTCACATGCTGAGTTTTCGTCGGTTTTCATTTGCTGAACATTTTGTGTCCTAAAAAATTGTCGCCTTTCCTGTCCTGAAAGTGTTACTTTTTGTGTGCTGAACTTTTGTCGCTTTTCGTGTCCTGAATTTTCATCACTTTGACTCCCTTTTCCCATCCTGGATTTTTGAAACCTTATGCATCCAAAATTTTCCTCCATTTTAGCGTCCTGAATTTTCGTACCTTATCGAATCCTGAATTTTCGTACCTGTCTGCATCCTGAATTTTCGTCATTTTCTACGTCCTGAATTTTCGTCCCGTTTTGCGTCCTAAATATTTGTCGCGTTTCACGTCCTGAATTTTTGTAGTTTTTTGCGTCTGGAATGTTGTCACTTTTCCTGTGTTGAATTTTTGTCGCTTTTCACGTGCTGAAATGTCATCACTTTTCGCATTCTGAAATTTTGTCACTTTAGGCTTCCTGTAATTTCGTCGCTTTCCTCGTCCTGAATTTATGTCGCAATTGGCGTTATTAAATTTCATTTGTTTTTGCATGCTGAAATCTCGTCGCTTTTCTTGTGCTGAAATTTTGTCGCTTTTCCTGTCCTGCATTTTTGTTACTTGTCATGTGCTTAAATCTCGTCACTTTTCTCGTTCTGAAATTCTGCCCCTTTAAGGCGTATTGTTATTTCGTCGCTCTTCTCGTCCTGAATTTACGTCGCTATTGGTTTTATGAATTTCTGTCGCCTTTCGTGTTCACAAGTTTCGTTGCTTTTCGCGTCTTGAAGGTTCTGCGCTTTTCGCATGCTGAATTGTCATCACTTTTCGTGTGCTGAATTGTTGTTACTTTTCATAAGTGGAATGTCAATCGCTTTTTGCATGCTGAATTTTCTTCACTTTTCGCTTCCTGAATTTTCGTCACTTTTCCTGTTCATGTTCGTCACATTTTGCATGCTGAAGTTTCGTCGATTTCCGCGTCCTGAATTTACTTCGCTTTTCATGTGATGGAATTTCATCGTTTTTCATGTCCAGAATTTACGTGGCTTTTCTCGTTCTGAATTTTCGTCTTTGGATCTTTGAATTTTTGTCGCCTTTCGTGTCCAGACTTTTCATAACTTTTTGTGTGCTGAATGTTCGTCACTTTTCACGTGGTGAATTTTCAACGCATTTCGCATGTTGAATTTTCGTCACCTTCTGTGTGCTTCGATGCTTTTCGTGTGCTGAAATTTCGTCGATTTTCACCTCCTGACATTTAGTTGCATTTCACGTCCTGAAGTTTATTGGTTTTCGCGTCCTGAATTACGTCGCTTTATGCGTCCTCAATTTCCCTCCCTTTTCCCATCCTGATTTTTTGTCACTTTTGGTGTCCCAAATTTTCGTACCTTTTAGAATGCCGAATTTATGTACCTCTCTGCGTCATGAATTTTGGTCCCGCTTTGCGTGTGCTGAATTTTCATCTCTTTTCACTTGCTGTAATTTAATCGCTTTTCATGTCCTGAGGTTCGTCGCTTTTTGAGTGCTGAAATTTAATCGCTTTTAGCATACTGAATATTCGTCGCTTTTCTTGTGTTGAAATTTCGTCGCTTTCCCTGTCCTGCATTTTTGTTACTTTTCACGTGCTGAATTTTCGTCACTTTTCGTGTTCTGAAGGTTCGTCGTGCTTAATTTTCGTCATTTTTTGCAAACTGAAATTTCGTCGCTTTTCACATCTGGAATGTTTTTGTTCTTGCCGTGTTCTGAAGTTTCGTTGATTTTCGCGTCCTGAATTTATGTCGTTTTTCTCATTCTGAATTTTCGTCTTCGGATTTTTTAATTTTTGTCGCCTTTCGTGTCCTGAATTTTCATCACTTTTTGTGTGCTGAAAGGTCGTCACTTTTCCCGTGATGAATTATCCTCGCTTTTCGCATGTTGAATTTTCGTCGCCTTTTGTATGCTGAAATTTCGGCGCTTTTCATGTGCTGAAATTTCATCAGTTTTCACCTACTGACATTCAGTTGCATTTCACGTCCTGAAGTTTGTCAGTTTTCGCATCGTGATTTACATCGCTTTTAGTGTCCTCAATTTTCCGCACTTTCCCCATCCTGAATTTTTGTCACTTTTGGCGTCCAAAATTTTTGTACCTTTACGAATCCTAAATTTACGTACCTTTCTGCATCCTGAATTTTGGTCCCGTTTTGCATCCTAAATGTTTGTCACATCCTGAATTTTTGTAGCTTTTCGCATGCTGAATTTTCCATTCTTTATCGATTGTCGTGTGCTGAATTTTGGTCTCTTTTCACGCTGAAATTTCGTCGCTTTTCTCGTCCTGTGATTTTGTCGCTTTCTTCGTCCTGAATTTACGTTGCCTTTTGCGTTATAAATTTTCATTTCTTTTTGCATGCTGATATTTCGTCACTTCATGCGTGCTGAATTTTCATCGCTTTTAGCATGCTAAATTTTCGGCGCTTTTCACATCATGAAGTTTCGTCAATTTTTACATCCTGAATTGACGTTCATTTTCTCGTTCTGAATTTTCATCTTCGGATTTTGAATATTTGTTTCCTTTTGTGTCCTGAATTTTCATCATTTTTGTGTGCTGAATATTCCTCATTTTTCACGTGATGAATTTTCGTCGCTTTTCGCATGTTCAATTTCCGTCGCCTTTTGTGTGCTGAAATGTTGTCTTCCTGACATTTGGTTGCATTTCACGTCCTGAAGTTTGTCGATTTTCGCGTCCTGAATTACTTCGTGTCCTGAATTACTTTGCTTTTTGCGTCCTGAATTACTTCCCATCCTGTCACATTTTTGTCACTTTTGGCATCCCAAATTTTCGTTCCTTTTGAAATCCTGAATTTACGTACCTTTCTGCGTCCTAAATTTTGGTCCAGTTTTGTATCCTAAATATTTGTCACGCACTGAATTTTTGTACTTTTTCGCGTGCTGGATTTCTGCATACTTAAGGTTTGTCGCTTTTCGTGTGCTGAATTTTCGACTCTTTTCACTTGCTGAATTTTCGTCACTTTTTCTGTACTGAAATTTCGTCGCATACAGCGTGCTGAAATTTCGTCGCATACAGCGTGCTGAAATTTCGTCGCTTTTTGCGTTCTGAAATTTTTTTCCCTTTTTGTGTCCCCTTTTTACGTCACTTTTTGCGTCATGAATGTTACTCCCTTTTCCCATCCTGGATTTTTGAAACCTTATGCGTCCAAAATATTCCTCCATTTTAGCGTCGTGAATTTTCGTACCTTTTCGAATCCTGAATTTTCGTACCTGTCTGCATCCTGAATTTCCATCATTTTCTGCGTCCTGATTTTCGTCCCGTTTTGCACCCTAAATGTTTGTCACGTTTCGCGTCCTGTTTTTACGTAGCTTTTTCCGTCCTGAATTTTTGTCACTTTTCGTGTGCTGAATTTCTGTCGCTTTTCACGTGCTGAAATTTTATCACTTTTTGCATTCTGAAATTTTGTCACTTTAGGCGTCCAGTAATTTCGTCGCTTTCCTCGTCCTGAATTCACGTTGGTTTTCACCTCCTTACATTTAGTTGCATATCACGTCCTGCCTCCTGAATTACATCGCTTTTTGCGTCCTCAATTTTCCTTTTCCCATCCAGAATTTTTGCACTTCTGGTATCCCTAATTTTCGTACCTTTTCGAATCCTCAATTTACGTACCTTTCTGCGTCCTGAATTTTGGTCCCGTTTTGCATCCTAAATGATTGTCACATCCTGAATTTTTGCATCCTTAAGGTTTGTCGCTTTCCGTGTGCTGAATTTTCGTCTCTTTTCATGTCCTGAATTTTGGTCGCTTTCGGCTGTTTGAATTTTCGTCGCCTTTCATGTGCCGAATTTTCATTAATTTTTGTGTGCTGAATGTTCATTACTTTTCCAGTTCCTTTGTTTTTTTTTGTTACTTTTCACACGCAGAAATGTTGTCGCTTTTCACGTTCTCAATTTCCATTGGTTTTCGCGTCTTGAAGGTTCGTCTCTTTTCGCGTGCTGAAATTTCATCGCTTTTTGCATGCTGAATTTTCATTGCATTCCACATGCTGAATTTTCGTCGGTTTTCATGTGCCGAAAATTTTGTGTCCTGAAATTTTGTCGCATTTTCTGTCTTGAAATATTGTCGTCTTTTGTTACTTTTTTTGTGCTGAACTTTTGTCGCTTTTTGTGTCCTGAATTTTCTTCACTTTTTGCATCCTGAAGGTTTGTTGCTTTTCGTCTGCACAATTTTCGGCGTTTTTCACATGCTGAATTTTCTTCACTTTTCCTGTGCTGAAATTTTGTCACTTATTGCGTCCTGCAATTTCTTCGCTTTATGCATCCTGATGGTTGGCTTCTTTTCGCGTCCTGAATTTATGTCGCATTTGGCGTTATAAATTTTCGTCGCCTTTCGCGTCCTGAATTTTCTTCACCTTTCGCGTCCTGAATTTTCGTCGCTTTTCGTGTGCTGAATTTTCGTTGCTTTTCGCGTCCTGAAGGTTTGTAACTTTTCATGAGCTGAATTTTCATTGCTTTACACACGATGAATCTTCATCGCTTTTCCCACCCTGAAGTTTCTTCACTTTTCGCATACTGACTTTTTGTCACTTTTTGCATGCTGAATTCTTGTCGCCTTTCGTGTGCTGAAGTTCGGTCGCATTTCACATCCTGAAATTTCGTCGCTTTTCGCGTCCTGAAATTTTTTCCCTTTTCGTGTCCTGATTTATGTCGCTTTTTGCGTCATCACTTTTACTCCCTTTTCCCATCCTGGATTTTTGAAACCTTATGCGTCCAAAATTTTCCTCCATTTTAGCCTCCTGAATTTTTGTACCTTTTCGAATCCTGAATTTTCGTACCTGTCTGCATCCTGAATTTTCGTCACTTTCTACGTCCTGAATTTTTGTCCCGTTTTGCGTCCTAAATGTTTGTCGAGTTACGCGTCCTGAATTTTCGTAGCTTTTTGCATCCTGAATTTTGTCACTTTTCCTGTGCTGAATTTTTGTCGCTTTTCACGTGCTGAAATTTCATCACTTTTCGCATTCTGAAATTTTGTTACTTTAGGCGTCCTGTAATTTTGTCGCTTACCTCGTCCTGAATTTATGTCGCAATTGGCGTTATGAAATTTCATTTCTTTTTGCATGCTGAAATTTCGTCGCTTTTCTTGTGCTGAAATTTCGTCGCTTTTCCTGTCCTGCATTTTTGTTACTTGTCATGTGCTTAAATTTCGTCACTTTTCTCGTTCTGAAATTCAGCCCCTTTTAGGCGTACTGTAATTTCGTCGCATTTCTTGTACTGAACTTACGTCGCTATTGGCTTTATGAATTTCCGTCGCCTTTCGTGTGCACAAGTAATTATAACATTATAATATATATTATAATACATAACACTACAATGCACAGAGACAGAATAGCATGTTCCAACATATTGCAATATACTATAACGTGCTTTAATACATTAATCCACTAAAATGCACTATAACGCCCGGGCACATCGTCTCGTTCCAGACAAACTTCGTCTAGCTCGGGAGGAGTTCCGCCAGATGGAGGCGATGGGCATCGTGCGTCCCTCCGACAGCCCATGGGCATCACCGCTCCACATGGTCCCTAAGAAGAACGGGGGCTGGCGACCTTGTGGGGATTACCGTCGCCTGAATAATGCGAACGTCACGGACAGGTATCTGGTCCCACACATTCAGGACTTCAATGCCCACCTAGCCGGGGCATCCTCGTGCGAGAGAACAATCAAATTCCGGTCCGCCCCGACGATAACCCAAAGGCGGCCATTATTACACCATTTCGTGGGGATATGGTGCTCCACTCCGTGCTTGGGGGTGGAGGAGCGGAAGTGGGGTTGAAGAACGCCGCGCAGGCCTTTCCGCGGCTTCTGGACTGCGCGTGCCGCGGATTGGACTTTGTCTTTGTGTACCTGGACGACATTCTGGTGGCCAGTCGCTCGCGACAGGAGCACTACATCCACCTCCGTGAACTGTGTCAGCGCCTCAGCGATTTCGGTTTGACTATCGACTTCCTCGGCCACCGCCTGTCTGCTCAAGGGGTGGTGCCTCTGCCGACCAGGGTAGACGCTATCCGCAGGTTTCCCCGTCCGACCACAGTTAGGGGCCTGCAGAAATTCGTGGGGATGGTCACATTCTATCACCGCTTCCTGCCGTTAGCGGCCGCAGTCATGCGTCCGCTTTTCCACCTGATTGCTGGTCATCGCAGGGAGGTTGATTGGTCCGTGGAAGCAACAGCGGCATTCGAGAGGGCTAAATAGGGCTGATGACACAATGCTCTTCCACCCGCCACGACCGCCTTGACGATGGATGCTTCTGAGGTTGCGGTTGGGGCAGTGTTGGAGCAGCTCGTTGAGGGTTGGCGGCCACTTGCCTTCTTCAGCAGGCATCTCAGTGGTCCTCAGCGTCGTTACAATGCCTTCGACTGTGAGCTCCTTGCCCTGTATCTCGCCGTACGCCATTTCCGCTATTTTCTGGAGGGGAGACTATTTACTGAGTTATAATTGTAATATTGTTATAGCGTATTAAAATATATGTGATAGTGTATTATATTTATAATGTTATATAATGTTTTAACAATGTAACATACAATAATACACTATTACACACTATAACACAATATTACATACATTCATGTAAAGTAACACACGACAGTACACTGTAACAACATACACCGGTAACTATACACCGATAACTATAATACTATAACACACTATGTCAATACAATACAGTATTACACGCTATCATACACTGTAACACATCATAATGCACGATCACAACTATAACAAATGATAACACATGTTAAGACGTTATAACGCATTATAATCTCTATCCCGTGCTTCCACTATCTCGATTTCCATCTATATTCTCTACCTCCATCTATATCTGGAGCTTAACTACCTTTATCTCCAGCTCAATCCCCAGCTCCATCCACAGCACCAGCTCCAGCTCCATCTCCAGCAACATTCAGGTTTCTTCAGGCCCATCTCCAGTTCTCGTTCCATCTCCATCTCCAACTTTCTCCAGTTCGAGCTCTAGCTCGAGCTCCACCTTCAGCTCTACCTCTATCTCCAGCGTCATCTCCATCTCCATGTCCGGCTCCAGTTCTAGATCAATTTCCACGTCTGCCAATAGCTCTATTTCCAACTAGCTCTGGCTCCTCCTGCCCAATCCACAGAGCTACCTCTAGCTTCAGCTCTATATCCAGCTCCAACTCCAACTCCAACTGCATCTCCAGGTCCACGTCCAGCTTTAGCTCCAGCTCCAGCTCCACCTTCAGCTCTAGCTCCAGCTCAAGCTCCAGCTGAATCTCCAGCTCCAGCTCTAGCACCAGCTCCACCCCCAGCTACATCTCCATCTTTATCTCCCGCACCTCCAGGTCCATTTCCAGATCTAGCTCCCATCTCCATCTCCATCTCCAGATCCACCTCTAATTTTTCGACTACTCCATCTCTATGTCTCTACCTCCAGCTCCATCCCCAGCTCTATCTGCACCTCAAGCTCCAGGTCCATCTATCTCAATCTCCAGCCCCAGCTCCGTCTCCAGCTCCATCTCCATCTCCAGCTCCAGCTCCAACTCTAGCTCCAGATGTAGCCCTAGTTCTAACTCTATCTCCAGCATCTTCCTCCATCTCTAGAACCAGCTCCAGCTCCAGTTCCTGCTCTAGCTCCATCTCCATCTCTAGCTCCATCTCCGATCATCCAACTCAGTATCCTATACCTGCATTCTCTCCATACCTCCTGATCACTTAAGCCAAAAGGGCCATCTTCAGCTTTAGGTCCATCTTATCTCCAGCTATAGCTCCAACTCTAGCTTCATCTTTACCTCTAGCTCCATCTCCTGTAGCAATGTTACAACATTTTGAGATTTCAAAAATCAAGTCTGCAATTTATCCCATCAGATAAAGCACAAGAATAAGTTTAATTTGACACCTAATTCGCTTTCATATCTTCAGTATTAAAAACGTTATGGCAATTGGCACATATCCATCTCTAGCTCCACCTCTACTTTCTTCGACAGCTCCACCTCTATCTCTCTCCACTACCAGCTCCATCACCAGCTCTATATGTAACTCAAGCTCCAGCTCTTTCTCCAGTTCCATCTCCAGCTCCACCTCTAGTTCCATCTCTAGCTCTAGCTCCAGCTGAATCTCCAACTCCATCTCCTGCTCCAGCCCTATTCCATATTCAGGTCCATCGCCTGCTCCATCTCCAGCTCCAAATCCATCTCTAGGTCCAGCTTAGGTTCTCGCTCCAGCTCCATCCCCTGCTCCATCTCCTGCTCTAGCACCGTCTCCATGTCCCGCTCCATCGCCAGCTCGACGTCCATCTCAAACTCCATCTCCAGGTCCAGCTCCATCTCCATCTCCAGCTCTCTCCCACACGTCCAGGTACATTTCTAGGTCTAGCTCCACCTCCATCTCTAGCTCCATCTCTAATTTCTGCGACAGCTCCACCTCTATCTCTCTCCACTACCAGCTCCAACACCAGCTCTTTCTGCAACTCAATCTATAGCTATTTCTCCAGTTCCACCCCCAGCTCCATCTCTATTTCCATCTCTAGCTCAATCTCCAGCTCCATCTCCCGCTCATTATCCTTCTCCAGGTTGGAGTGGGGATAGAGCTGGTGCTGGAGCTGGAGTGGGAATGAAATGGAGCTGTAGAAAAAGGTGGTGGAGCTAGAGATAAAGATGGAGGTAGACTCGGAGATGGTCCTGGAGGTGCGGGAGATGGAGCTGGAGCTCGAGCTGGAGATGGAGCAGGGGATGGAGATGGAGCTTGAGATGGAGCTGGAGGTGGAGCTTGAGCTGGAGCAGGGGATGGAGATGGAGCTAGAGGTGGAGCTGGATAAAGATAGAGGTGTTGCTCGCGATAGAGATGGAGTAAGAGATAAAGATGGAAATCGAGATAGCGGGAGCACGGGATAGAGATACGTTATAATGTGTTAACGTGTGTTATATTTTGTTATAGTGTTGTGGTCGTGTTATAGCGCATTATCGCGTGTTATAATGTATCACATTGTCATAGTATTATAGTGTTATCGGAGTATATTTATAGATCATCTTATGTTGGTATTGTGTATTGTCGTGTGTTACTATACATGAAGGTGTGTAATATTGTGTTATAGTGTAATAGTGTATTATTGTATGTTATATTGTTATAACTATAACCTATTATAACTATAATACAATATAACACACATTATAATACGCTATGATATTTAATTACACAATGCAACACAGTATAACACCATAGTACACAATAAAATCTAATACATTATAACATTTTGTAATGTAACATTATACATTATAATACATAATACACTATAACACTATACACTGTAAGACTATACAATACACAGTATATACTATAATACACTGTAACACCACAAGACACTACATCAAACTATAATACTATATTACACATTATAGTTATATTTTGATTTAATACTATATTCACAATATATCACAATATATAACACAATATTATAAAACACAATATATTATAAAACACGATAATACACAAACACATATAGTATGTTATAATGTTAACACTATAACCCTATAATACACTATAACACACCATAAACTACAACAATACAACACAACAAATTATAATACACACTACAATACGATGATACGATCGAAGACAGTATAACAAACGATCACAATCTAATATAACAATATACACTAAACTAAACACCCAATAACACATTATTAGACACTATCTTGCATTAACAGATTATAACACTTTATAACACACTACTTCACGTTATCTTACAGTCTCAGTGTAATACACGTTAACACAATTTATAACTTAAAACACACTATAATACATAACGTCAAGCACAATATAACACATGGTATCACACATTAAAAGTACACTGAAACACTATCATAATATACCACATGGTATCACACGATAATACACGCGATAATAACACTATCATAGAAACATAGAAACATAGAAAGTAGGTGCAGGAGTAGGCCATTCGGCCCTTCGAGCCTGCACTGCCATTCAATATGATCATGGCTGATCATCCAACTCAGTATCCCGTACCTGCCTTCTCTCCATACCCTCTGATCCCCTTGGCCACAAGGGCCACATCTAACTCCCTCTTAAATATAGCCAATGAAATATAGCTCAACTACCCTCTGTGGCAGAGAGTTCCAGAGATTCACCACTCTCTGTGTGAAAAATGTTCTCCTCATCTCGGTTTTAAAGGATTTCCCCCTTATCCTTAAGCTGTGACCCCTTGACCTGGACTTCCCCAACATCGGGAAGAATCTTCCTGCATCGAGCCTGTCCAACCCCTTAAGAATTTTGTAAGTTTCTATAAGATCCCCTCTCAATCTCCTAAATTCTAGAGAGTATATAAACCAAGTCTTTCCAGTCTTTCTTCATAAGACAAGTCCTGACATCCCAGGAATCAGTCTGGTGAACCTTCTCTGCACTCCCTCATTACAGTATAACACTACAAAACACCAGGTACGAAAAATTCAGGACGATAAATGGAGGAACATTTTGGACGCAAAAGGTGACAAAATGGCATGATGCATTAAGCGATGAAATTTCAGGATGAGAAAAGCGACGAAACCTCACGACGCATAAAGTGACGAAATTTCAGGACGTGAAAAGCGACAGAATTTCAGCACATGAAAAGTGACGAACATTCAGCCTGTGAAAAGCGATGAATGTTCAGCATGTGAAAAGCGACGAAAATTCAGCACAAGAAAAGTGACAAAAATTCAGGACGCGAAAAGCAACGAATTTGCAGCACACAAAAGGCGACGAGAATTCAGCATGCAAAAAGCGATGGAAATTCAGCACGCGAAAAGTAACGAACATTCAGCACACAAAAGTGATGAAAATTTCAGTACAAGAAAGGTGACGACATTTCAGCACGCTCTAGGCAACGAAATTTCAGCACAGAAAAAATGACGAAAATTCAGCATGAAAAGCGACGAAAATTCAAGGATGTGACAAACATTTAGGATGGAAAACGGAACCAAAATTCAGGACGCAGAAAGGTACGTAAATTTTGAACGCCAAAAGTGACAAAAATTCGGTATGGGGAAAGTGAGGAAAATTTAGGACGCAAAAAGCTACGTAATTCACGATGCAAAAACCGACAAACTTCAGGACGTGAAATGCAACTGAATGTCAGGAGGTGAAAACCGACGAAATTTCAGCACACAAAAAGCGCCGAAATTTCATCATACAAAAGACAACGAAAATTCAAAAATCCGAAGACAAAAATTCAGAATGAGAAAAACGACGTAAATACAGGACGCGAAAATCAACGAAACTTCAGGACACGGAAAGAACAACAACATTTCAGATGTGAAAAGCGACGAAATTTCAGTCTGCGAAAAACGATGAAATTTCCGCACATGAAAATTAACAAAAATTCAGCACAAGAAAAGTGATGAAAATTCTGCATGCGAAAAGCGATGAAAATATATCACGCAAAAAGCGCAGAACATTAGGACGTGAAAAGCAACGAAATTTATGCATACGAAAGACGACGGAAATTCATAGACGAGAAAAATTACAGTATGCCGAAAGGGGTTGAATTTCAGAACGACAAAAGTGACGAAAAATTAAGCACTTGAAAAGTAACAAAAATGCAGGACAGGGAAAGCGACAAAATTTCAGCACAACAAAAGTGACGAATATTCAGCATGTTAAAAGCGTTTAAATTTCAGCACACGTAAAGCGACGAACCTCAGGACGCGAAAAGCGATGAAAATTGAGCACGCAAAAGGAAATGAAATTTCATAACGCCAAAAGTGACGTAAATTCAGGACGAGGAAAGCGACGAAATTGGTGGACACCTAAAGTGACAAAAGTTCAGAATGCAAAAAGTGATAAAATTTCCGCACGTGAAAAGCGACAGAAATTCAGCACACGAAAAGTGTCAAAATTCAGGATGCAAAAAGCTACATAAATCCAGGACGCGAAACGCGACAAACATTTAGGACGTAAAACGGGCATGAAAAACGACAAAAATTCAAAAAACCAAAGACGAAAATTCAGAACGAGAAAAGCGACCGGAATTCTGGATATGAAAAATGGCGAAATTCCAGCACATGAAAAGCGACATAAATTCAGGACGCGAAAATCGACGAAACTTCAGCATGTAAAATGTGACGAACACGAACATGAAAGGTGACTAAAATTCAGGAAGCGAAAAGTGAAGAAAATTCAGCATGCAAAAAGCGATTAATATTTCGCACATGAAAAGTAACGAACATTCAGCACACAAAAGTGATGAAAATTTCAGTACAAGAAAGGCGACGACATTTCAGCACGCTATATGCGACGAAATGTCAGCACCGAAAAATGACGAAAATTCAGCGTGAAAAGCGACGAAAATTCAAGGATGTGACAAACATTTAGGATGCAAAACGGAATCAAAATTCAGGACGCAGAAAGGTACGTAAATTCAGGATTCGTAAAGGTACAAAAATTTTGAACGTCAAAAGTGACAAAAATTCAGGATGGGAAAAGTGAGGAAAATTTAGGACGCAAAAAGCTACGTAATTCACGACGCGAAAACCGACAAACTTCAGGACGTGAAATGCAACTGAATGTCAGGAGGTGAAAACCGACGAAATTTCAGCACACGAAAAGCGCCGAAATTTCATCATACAAAAGGCGACGAAAATTCAAAAATCCGAAGACAAAAATTCAGAATGAGAAAAACGACGTAAATACAGGACGCGAAAATCAACGAAACTTCAGGACACGAAAAGAACAACAAAATTTCAGGATGTGAAAAGCGACGAAATTTCAGTCTGCGAAAAACGATGAAAATTCCGCACATGAAAATTAACAAAAATTCAGCACAAGAAAAGTGATGAAAATTCAGCATGCGAAAAACGATGAAAATATATCACGCAAAAAGCGCAGAACATTAGGACGTGAAAAGCGACGAAATTACTGGACGCCTAAAGTGACAAAATTTCAGAATGCAAAAAGTGATAAAATTTCAGCATGTGAAAAGCGACAGAAATTCAGCACACGAAAAGTGACATAAATTCAGGACGGAAAAAGTTACATAAATTCAGGACGCGAAACGCGACAAACATTTAGGACGCAAAACGGGACGAAAATTCAGGACGCAGAAAATGATGGAAATTCAGGATGCAGACAGGTACGAAAATTCAGGATTCGAAAAGGTACGAAAATTCACGACGCTAAAATGGAGGAATATTTTGGACGCATAAGGTTTCAAAAATCCAGGATAGGAAAAGGGAGTAAAATTCATGACGCAAAAAGTGACGTAAAAAGGGGACACAAAAAGGGAAAAAATTCCAGAACGCAAAAAGCGACGAAATTTCAGCACGCGTGTATGCGACGAAATTTCAGTACAGAAAAAGTGACGAAAATTCAGCAAGTGAAAAGAGTGGAAATTTCAGCACACGATTAAGTATGCGGAAATCCAGCACGCGAAAAAGTACAAAAATTCAGGGCGTGACAAATATTTAGGATACAAAACGGGACGAAAATTTAGGACGCAGAAAGGTACGTAAATTCAGGATTCCAAAAGGTACGAAAATTTGGGATGCCAAATGTGACAAAAATTCAGGATGGGAAGTAATTCAGGACGCAAAAAGCAAAGTAATTCAGGACGCGAAGTAATTCAGGACGCGAAAATCGACAAACTTCAGGACGTGAAATGCAACCAAATGTCAGGAAGACAAAATTTCAGCACACAAAAGGCGACGGAAATTGAACATGCAAAAAGCGACAAATATTCATCACGTGAAAAATGAGGAATATTCAGCACACAAAAATGATGAAAATTCAGGACACAAAAGGAAACAAATATTCAAAATCCGAAGATGAAAATTCAGAACGAGAAAATGAACGTCAATTCAGGACGTAAAAATCGACAAAACTTCAGGATGTGAAAAGCGCTGAAAGTTTAGCATGCTAAAAGCGATGAAAATTCAGCACGCAAGAAGTGACGAAATTTCAGCATGCAAAAAGAAATGAAAATTTATAACGCAAAAGGCGACGTAAATTCAGCACACGCAAAGCGGGACCAAAATTCATGACGCAGAGAGGTACATAAATTCAGCATTCTAAAAGGTACGAAAATTTGGGACACCAAAAGTGACAAAAAAATCAGGATGGGAAAAGGGAGGGAAATTGAGGACGCATAAAGCGACGTAATTCAGGACGCGAAAACCAATAAACTTCAGGACGTGAAATGCAACTAAATGTCAGGAGGTGAAAATCGACGAAATTTCAGCACACGAAAAGCATCGAAGCACACAGAAGGTGACGAAAATTCAACATGCGAAATGCGTTGAAAATTCACCACGTGAAAAGTGACGAACATTCAGCACACAAAAAGTCATGAAAAGTCTGGACACGAAAGGCGACAAAAATTCAAAGATCCAAAGACGAAAATTCAGAACGAGAAAAGCCACGTAAATTCTGGACATGAAAAACGATGAAATTCAGCATGCGAAAAGCGCAGAACCTTCAAGACGTGAAAAGCAACGAAACTTGTGAACACGAAAGGCGACGGAAATTCATAAAACCAATAGCGACGTAAATTCAGGACGAGAAGAGCGACGAAATAACAATACGCCTTAAAGGGGCAGAATTTCAGAACGAGAAAAGTGACGAAATTTAAGCACATGACAAGTAACAAAAATGCAGGACAGGAAAAGCGACGAAATTTCAGCACAAGAAAAGCGACGAGATTTCAGCATGCAAAAACAAATGAAATTTAATAACGCCAATTTTGGATGCATAAGGTTTCAAAAATCCAGGATGGGAAAAGGGAGTCAAAGTGATGAAAATTCAGGACACGAAAAGCGACAAAAGTTCAGCACACAAAAAGTAACACTTTCAGGACAGGAAAGGCGACAATTTTTTAGGACACAAAATGTTCAGCAAATGAAAACCGACGAAAACTCAGCATGTGAGATCCAATGAAAATTCAGCACGCAAAAAGCGATGAAATTTCGGAACGCGAAAAGAGACGATACTACAAGACGCGAAAAGCAATGGAAATTTAGCACATGAAGAGCGACGAAAATTCTGCATGTGAAAATGACAAAAATTCAGCATGCGAAAAGTAATGAACATTCAGCACACATAAAAGTAATGAAAATTCGGGACAAGAAAAGCGACGATAATTCAAACAGCCGAAAGCGACCAAAATTCAGGACATGAAAAGAGACGAAAATTCAGCACACGGAAAGCAACAAACTTTAAGGATGAGAAAATTCAGCAGACGGAAAGCTACAAAATTCAGGATGTGACAATCATTTAGGATGCAAAACGGAACCAAAATTCAGGACGTACATAATTTGAGGATTCGAAAAGGTACGAAAATTTGGGACGCCAAAAGTTGCAAAAATTCAGGATGGGAAAATGGAGGAAAATTGACATGAAAAACGACGAAAAGTGACAAACCTTCAGGACGCGAAAAGCGTCGAAAATTCAGGACGCGAAAGGTGAAGAAAATTAAAAACGCCAAAAGCGACATAAATCCAGGACGCGAAAAGAAGCCAACCTTCAGGATGCATAAAGCGAAGAATTTGCAGGACGCAATAAGCGACAAAATTTCAGCACAGGAAAAGTGACGAAAATTCAGGACGCGAAAAGTGAAGAAAATTCAGCATGCAAATATATCACGCGAAAAGCGCAGAACCTTCTGGACGCGAAAAGGAACGAAAATTGTTCATACGAATGGCGACGGAAATTCATAAAACCTATAGCAACGTAAATTCAGGTCGAGAAAAGCGACGAAATTACAGTACGAATAAAGCGGCTGAATTTCAGAAGGAGAAAAGTGACGAAATTTATAAGCACATGAAAAGTAACAAAAATGTAACAAAATCTCCAGCTCCCTCCAGCTCTAGCTTTAGCTTCCTCCAGCTCAATCTCCAGCTCTTGCTCCATCTCCAGCTGTAGCTCTAGTCCAATCTCCAGCCATCTGCAGCTCCAGCTCTAGCACCACCTCCACGAAAATTCAGCATAATAAAAGCGACGAAATTTCAGCACTCGATAAGCGACGAACCTCAGGACGTAAAAAGCGATGAAAATTCAGCAAACAAAAAGTGACGAAATGTCCAGTTCCATCTCCAGATCCAGATCCAGATCCGTCTCCATCTACAGCTCCACCTCAATGTTTTTATCCAGCTCCATCTCTATCACTCTCTAGCTCCAGCTCCAGCTCTATCTCCAACACTATCTCCAAGATGGAGTGGTGATGGATCTAGAGCTGGAGCTGGAGATGGAGCTGAAGCTTGAGCTGGAGATGGAAATGGAGCTGGAGATGGTCAGAGATGGAATTCGAGGTGGAGATACATCTGGTGATGGAGCTGGAGATTAAATGCTGGGGCTAGTGCTGGAATGGAGCTGGAGATGGAGATAGAACATGAGATGGCAATGGAGATGGAGCGGGAGCTACATTTGGAGATGCATCTGGAGATGGAGCTAGAGCAGGAAATTGAGCTGGAGATTGGGCAGGGGCTAGAGCTGAAGACGGAGCTAGAGGTGGAGACGCAGCTGGAGCTAGAGCTGGATATACAGTTGGAGATGGAGCTTGAGCGAGCTGGAGCTGGAGATAGGGCTATAACTAGAGATGGAGCAGGAGATTGAGCTAGAGCTACAGCTGCAGATGGAGCACGATGGAGCTGTGGATGTGCTAGTTGGAGCTAGATTTGGAGATGGAACTAGAGCTGGAGATGGAGATGGAGCCAGAACTGGAGATTGAGATGGAGCTAGTTGTGGATGGTGCTAGAGCTGCAGATGGAGCTAGAGCTAGAGATGGAGGTGGAGGTGGAGATGGAATGCTGGAGCAGGAATGGAGCTGGAGATGCAGATAGAACGAGATTCAGATGGAGCTATAGCTGGAACTGAAGCAGGAAATGGAGCACGAGATTGGGCTAGAGCTTGAGCTGGAGCTGGAGATGGAGATGGAACTAGATTTGGAGATAGCTGGAGATGGAATTAGAGCTATCTCGGGAGCTTTGTGCAAGAGATTGAGCTGGGGCTAGACCTGAAGATGGTGCTAGAGATGGAGATGCAGCTAGAGCTAGAGCTGGAGCTAGAGTTGGGGCTGGACCTGGAGCTAGAGGCGCAGATGGAGATGGCACTGGAGCTGAAGATGGAGCTGGAGCTAGTGGATCTGGAGTTAGGGCTAGAACTAGACTTGGAGCTAGAGCTGGAACTGGAACTGGAGATGGAGATGAAACTGGGGATAGAGCTCTAGCTAGTTCAGCTGGAAATGGAGCAACAGCCAGAGCTGGTTGATTGAGCTGCAGATGGAGATGGAGCTAAATCTAGAACGAGATGGAGATGGAGCTGATGATGGAGCTAGAGGTAGAATACCGGAGCTGGTGCTACAATGGAGCTCATTGGGATAGAACAGGAGATGGAGATGGAACTGAAACTGGAGCTGGGGCTGGAGCAGGAAATGGAGCACGAGATGGAGCACCATCTCGTGCTCCATTTCCTGCTCCGATCTGGATCTGGAGCGGGATCTAGAGTTGGAGATGCAGCTGGAGATCTAGAGCTAGAGCGGGAGATTGAGCTGGAGATTGAGGTGGGGTGAGAGCTTGAGCTGGAGCTGGAGAAGGAAACGGAGCAGGAGCTGGAGATGGAGGTGAACATGGAACTGAAGATGGAGATGGCGCTGGAGCTGGAGATGCAGAAGAAACTGGAGGTGGGGATGGAGCTAAAGTTCGAGATGGAGCTGGGGATGGACCCGTAGCCAGAGATAAAGGTGGACATGGAGCTCGAGCTGGAACTGGAGCTGGAGAAGGCGCTGGAAATGGAGCTCGAGTTGGAAATGGAGGTGGTGCTAGAGCAGGAGCTGCAAATGGCTGGGGATTGGACTAAAGATACAGCTGGAGATGGTGCAAGAGCTAGTTGGAGATTGAGCTGGAGGAAGCTAAAGCTAGAGTTAGAGGGAGCTGGAGATAGAGATATATATGGAGATGCTATAGCTGGAACTGGAGCTGGAGATGGAGCTACAATTAGAGCTGGAACTGGAGCTGGAGCTAGAGCTATAACTGTTTTATACTGTGTTACAGCAGATCCAAGTTAAATGCATTATAATGTTAATCTGGTATAGTGTGAAGTATAGTGTTGTAGTAGTTGATCACTGTGTTTTGTGCGGTAATATAGTGTGCTATATGTATTATATAGATGATAGCATTTATAACCAGCTACAAAATAGTACGCAGTAAATTATCAGACAACATTATAACATTCTAATATACGCTTCACTAACACGCCATAGTACACGACATCACAAACTTTAACTCATTATAATACACTTTACCAAATAATAACAAACAAGTGCACTATAACACGTTATGATACCGTTTAACACATTATCACACACTGTAACACGCAATAACACTATAATACACTGTAACACACTAGAACACGCAAAACACAATAACTCGCTACGATATATAATAATGCACTATAACACATAACTATAACACATTATAATATACATTAAAGAACACAACAATGCAGACAGACAGGAATAGCAGTTATTGCAATATAACGCACTGTAATACATTATAACACTAAAATGCATTATAACGCATTATAACACATTTTAACAACGGTAACACATTGTACACTGTAATACCCATAACAATGCACCAAAGCAATAGATTAATGCACCATAACAAGAGAATACACTAAGGCATATTATAATTAGTGTGCTATAAGTTTTATATAGATTATAGCATTATAACCAACTACGCAGTAAATTATGACTACATTCTAATACTCTTCACTAACACGCCATAGTACACGACAACGACGTCACACACTTTAACACATTATAATACACTTTACCTAATTATAACAAACTAATACACTATCATACGTTATGATAGTTTAACACATTATTACACACAATTATACACATTAATGCATTATAACCCCGCAAAAGTACACTATAACTCGCTACGATATATAATAATGCACTATAACACATAACTATAACACTAAAATGCACTATAACGCATTATAACACATTGCAACAACTGTAATACCCTGTAATGCAGAATAACAATATTATACACTAATATCACACCATGCACAATGCAACACGTCTGACATATTGTAACACACCATATCAATATAATTAGAATAATATAATTAGAATAATACAAAAAAACCAAAAATACACTGTAATACACTATAGCAAACTAACTATGGTTTATATTTTAAACTAGTGTGTTACATTGTCTTATAGTGTGATAGTTACAGCAGATCCTAGTTAAATGTATTATAGTGTTAGTCTGGTATAGGGTGAAGTACAGTGTTTTAGGTTGATCATTGTGTTTTGTGCGGTAATAGTGTGCTATAAGTCACATATAGATTATAGCATTATAACCAACTACGCAGTAAATTATGACTATAACACATTCTAATATTCTCTTCACTAACACGCCATAGTACACGACAACGACGTCACACACTTTAACACATTATAATACATTTACCTAATTATAACAAACTAGAATACACTATAATACGTTCTGATAGTTTAACACATTATTACACACAATACATTATAACCGCAAAAGTAAACTATAACTCGCTACGATACATAATAATGCACTATAACACATAACTATAACATTATAATATACATTATAATAAATAACACAATGCACAGAGACAGAACAGCAGGGTACAACCTGTAATGCACCATAACAATATTAACACTAATGCATATTATAACACACAATTATGTTTGTACTATCACACAACAACAACGCAACACAAGCTTGACATACTGTAACACACCATACCAATATAATTAGAATAATACAAAAATACCAATAATGCACTGTAATAAACTAACTATGGTTTATATTTTAAACTGTTACATTTTCTTATAGTGTGATAGTTACAGCAGATTCCAGTTCAATATTAGTCTGGTATAGGGTGAAGTATAGGTGTAGTAGTTGATCATTGTGTTTTCTGCGGTAATAGAGTGTGCTATATGTATTATATAGATTATAGCATTATAACATACTTTAAAATACTATATAGAAATACTAAATTATGACACAACATCATAACACATTCTAATATACTCTTCCCTAACACGTCATACGACACACACTTTAACACATTATACTTTACCAAATTATAATACTAGAATACACTATAATACGTTATGATACTTTAACACATTATTACACACAATTAATACATTCTAACTGTAACACGCAATAACACACTACAACACACTAGAACACGCTATAACTTGCTACGATACATAATAATGCACTATAACACATAACTATAACATTATAATAAGTAACACGACAATGCACAGATAGACAGAAGAGCAGGTTGTAATATCACACTATAATACACTATAACACACTACAACACACTAGAACACGCTATAACTTGCTACGATACATAATACTGCACTATAACACATAACTATGACATTATAATATACATTATAATGAATAACACTACAATGCACAGACAGAACAGCAGGTTGTAATATATCTTAACATTAACGCACTTTAATACATTATACCACTAAAATGCAATATAACGCATTATAACACATTTTAACAACTGTAACACTTTAAACACAATATAATACACTATAACATACCATAATGCAATAAGCGTACTAGTGTAATAATGTGTTAAAGTATCATAACGTGTTATAGTGTATTCTAGTGTTATAATTTGGTAAAGTATATTATTATCATGTTAGTGTGTGATGTCGTTGTCGTGTACTATGGCGTGTTAGTGAAGAGTATATTAGTATATGTCGTACATTAGTTGGTTATGTCGTACTATGTCATATACATTATACCACTTAAAATGCAATGACGTATTATAACACATTTTAACAACTATCACACGTTAAACACAATATAATACAGTATAACATACCATAACGCAATAAAACAGCACAATATACATATATAACACCTTGTAAGACTTTTATACACTGTAACACCCTGTAATGCACCATAACAATATAATACACTAATGCACATTATAATACACAATTGTATTTATACTATCAGACCATACTACACACCAACAATGCAACACAAGCTTGACATACTGCAACACACCATATCAATATAATTCGAATAATACAAATATACCACTGTAATAAACTATAGCATACTAACTATTACATTGTCAGTGTGATAGTTACAGCAGATTCTAGTTAAATGTATTATACTATAGTCTGCTATAGTATAGTTATAGTAGTTCATTGTTTATGCGGTAATATAGTGTATTATATAGATTATAGCATTATAACCTACTTTAAAATAATATATAGAATGACTAAATTATGACAACATTATAACACATTCTAATATACTCTTCACTAACACGCCATAGTACTCGACAATGACATCACACACTTAAACACTCATTATAATACACTTTAACAAATAACAAACTCATTATAACTATAACACGTTATGATAAAGTTTAACATTATCACACAATAATCATAACACTAACACGCAATACACTGTAACACACTAGAACACGCATAAGTATAACTCGCTTCGATACATAATGCACAGACAGACAGAATATACATTATAATACACCACTAAATATAATATAATATACCACTAAAATGCACTATAACGCATTATAACACAATATAACAACGGTAACACACTTTTATACAATGTATACCCTGTAATGCACTATAACAATATAATACACTAAGGCATATTATAATATATGCTTATTATACTATATATGCTTATTACACTATAACACACAACAACAATGCAACACAAGTTTTATATATTTTAACACACCATATCAATATATTTAGATAATACAAAAATACCAATAATACACTGTAATAAATTAAAGCAAACTAACTATTGTTTATATTTTAAACTAGTGTTTCGTTGTCTTATAGTGTGATAGTTACAGCAGATCCTAGTTAAATGTATTATAGTGTTATGTATTATACCAATAGGGTGATGTCGTGTACTATGGCGTGTTAGTGAAGAGTATATTAGTATATGTCGTACATTACACCACTTAACATGTAATAAGACGCATTATAACACATTTTAACAACTATCACACTTTAAACACAATATAATACAGTATAACATGCCATAACGCACTAAAACAACACAATATACATATACAACACCTTTTAACACATTTATACAGTGTAACACCCTGTAATGCACCATAACAATATAATGCACATTATAATACACAATTGTGTTTATACTATCCACCATAATATACACACCAATGCGACACAAGCTTGACATACTGTAACACACCATATCAATATAATTAGAATAATACAAATATACCACACTAATAAACTATAGCATACTAACTATAGTTTATATTTTAAACTGTTACATTCTTATAGTGTGATAGTTACAGCAGATCCTAGTTAAATGTATTATAGTGTTATGTATTATACTTACAGGGTGAAGCATAATTGTAGAAGTTGATCATTGTGTTTTGTGCGGTAATATAGTGCTATGATTATATAGATTATAGCATTATAACCAGCTATAAAATACTACGCAGTAAATTATGACACTATAACACACTCTAATATACGCTTCACTAACACGCCATAGTACACGATAACGACATCACACACATACATAATAATATACTTTACCTAATTATAACACTAGAATACACTATAACACGTTATGATACTTTAACACATAATACACACAATGATACACATTAATGCATTATAACACTGTAACACGCAATACATAAAATAAACTATGGAATACATAAAAGTAACGCCACGATACATAATAATGTACTATAACACATAACTATAACATTATAATATACATTATAATAAATAACACAATGCACATTGACAGAACATAGTATAATACATTAATACATTATACCACTGTATTATAACACATTGTAACAACTATCATACTTTAAACACAATATAATACACTATAACATACCATAACGCACTAAAAACACAATATACATATATAACACCTTTTAACACTGTAACACCCCGTAATGCACCATAACAATTTAATACACTAATGCATATTATACACAATTGTGTTTATCAGACCATAATACACAATGCAACACAAGCTTGTAACGCACCATATCAATATAATTAGAATAATACAAATATACCAATAACACACTGTAATAAACTATAGCAAATTAACTATAGTTTATATTCAAGTCCTGAAGTTTGTCGTTTTTCGCGTCGTGATTTACGTCGCTTTTTGCGTCCTCAATTCTCCTCACTTTCCCCATCCTGAATTTTTGTCACTTTTGGCGTCCAAAATCTTTGTACCTTTACGAATCCTGAATTTCCGTACCTTTCTGCGTCCAGAATTTTGGTCGCGTTTTGCATCCTAAATGTTTGTCACATCCTGAATTTTTGTAGCTTTTCGCATGTTGAATTTTCCATTCTTTATGTTTGTCGTGTGCTGAATTTTGGTCTCTTTTCACTTGCTGAAATTTCGTCGGTTTTGGCGTCCTGTGATTTTGTCGCTTTCTTCGTCCTGAATTTACGTCGCATTTGGCGTTATGAAATTTCATTTCTTTTTGCATGCTGAAATTTCGTCACTTCTTGCATGCTGAATTTTCATCGCTTTTCGCGTCCTGAGGTTTGTCGCTTTTATCACGTCCTGAATTACTTCGCGTCCTGAATTACTTCGCTTTTTGCGTCCCTTTTCCCATCCTGAATTTTTGTCACTTTTGGCATCCCAAATCTTCGTACCTTTTGGAATCCTGAATTTACGTATCTTTCGGCGTCCTAAATTTTTGTCCCGCGTTGTATCCTAAATGTTTGTCACACCCTGAATTTTTGTAGTTTTTCGCGTGCTGGATTTCCGCATACTTAAGGTTTGTCGCTTTTCGTGTGCTGAATTTTCTCTTGCTCAACTTTCGTCACTTTTTCTGCACTGAAATTTCGTCGCATTTCGCATTGCCCAAATTTCGTCGCTTTTCGCGTTCTGAAATGTTTTCCCTTTTTGTGATCCCTTTTTACGTCACTTTTTGCGTCATGAATTTTACTCCCTTTTCCCATCCTGGATTTTTGAAACCTTATGCGTCCAAAATTTTCCTCCATTTTAACGTCGTGAATTTTCGTACCTTTTCGAATCCTGAATTTTCGTACCTGTCTGCAGCCTGAATTTCCGTCGTTTTCTGCATCCTAAATTTTCGTCCCGTTTTGCGTCCTAGATGTTTGTCGCGTTTCGCGTCCTGAATTTATGTAGCTTTTTTCGTCCTGAATTTTTGTCGCTTTTCACGTGCTGAAATTTTATCACTTTTTGCATTCTGAAATTTTGTCACTTTAGGCGTCCAGTAATTTCGTCGCTTTCCTCGTCCTGAATTCACGTCGGTTTTCACCTCCTGACATTTAGCTGCATTTCACGTCCTGAAATTTGTCGGTTTTCGCCTCCTGAATTACATCGCTTTTTGCGTCCTCAATTTTCCTCCCATCCAGAATTTTTGCAACTTTTGGTATCCCTAATTTTCGTACCTTTTCGAATCCTCAATTTACATACCTTTCTGCGTCCTGAATTTTGGTCCCGTTTTGCAACCTAAATGTTTGTCACATCCTGAATTTTTGTAGGTATTTGTCTGCTGAATTATTGCATCCTTAAGGTTTGTCGCTTTCCGTGTACTGAATTTTCGTCTCTTTTCAAGTCCTGAATTTTGGTCGCTTTCCGCTGTTTGAATTTTCGTCGCTTTTCTTGTCCCGAATTTTCATTACTTTTTGTGCGCTGAATGTTCATTACTTTTCGTGTCCTGAATTTTTAATTTAGGCCCTCAATTTCATGAATGAATGAGTGAAAAGTAGGGATTTTGCTTTCTTGCACTTTAATCCACTTCGCAGCACTTTCTTCAGCCTTTTTTATGCTTTTCCCACTAAATACAATGAAACTGCTGCAAGTTTCCATGACATTTATTCTACAGAACAACACATCGGAATCTCCAGTAAAACAGGCATCTGTGAAGCCCCCTCAGCCATTTTGTGTGCTTGCCTGAAACAAAGCGCGTGATTGGCCAACTGGCAGACAACTCAATGTCAAACGTGCTTTCATTGGACTATAAAATTCCCGACATTTTTCCGGTTTTCTCTAATTTAATAAAACTGTGCAAGTCTTCTTCATATCGAGTTTCAAGGGTGATTTATATAAATATTTTTACACAATATGTGACAATTTCATGTAGTTTGGTGACTTGGGTCACGAAACTGCTGAATAAAGCTCCTCGGCCCACAGCCTATTCTCTGTACTCCCAATATGGCAACAATGTATTTGAACATTGGGCATTGTGACATCACACGATGGAACGTTCACCATGGGCTGGTGCTGCTTGTGTGGATGAGGAACCAGTTTATTTTTGAAATATTGAGGTGGTGGGGGGGGGGGGTGAAGGATTTGATTAAAAAAAGTGTACTTAAACACGACGAAATGTAATGAGGAGCGGATACTTAGAAAGAAAAGCGAAATCTCTACCGAAATGGAAAAGACGTCGGCGATTCTGCGTCCGGTTTCGGAGTTGCGGAGAATCAAAGGAAGAAACGCGGCCGGAAAGCCGTACATGCAAATGAATCCCATTCCGATTGGACGTCCGCGAGCATCGGGCATTGTGACATCGCACGGCGGGAACGAATCGAAAGGCACGAAGGGATCCGTACTGCAGGCGGACAGATGGATCTGACTTTTATATATTAACTAGACCAAGTGCAGACCCGTTGGGTCTGTTTCCCCAACAGCGTTTGCGGGGGCGTGAGGTGTGAAGAGGGGAGGGAGGAGGAGGAAACGGCATAGATTTGGGAGGGAAAGGAGAGCGCGGTAGGGGGTGAGAGATGGGGAGAGAGATGTGGGGGAGGGGGGATGGGGAGGAGGGAGGGATGGGGAGAGGTGTGGGGGGAAAGAGGGGAAAGGGGTTGGGTCTGTTTCCCCAACAGCGTTTGCGGGGGGGGGGGGAGCACTCATATTAACCACCGCCCAAACTCACAGGTGGGGGGAGGGGGGGTGAGAAGAGGGGAGGGAGGGGAGAGGAGGAGGAGGAAACGGGACAGATTTGGGAGGGAAAGGAGAGCGGGTAGGGGGTGAGAGAGGGGATGGGGAGAGAGATGTGGGGGAGGGGGGATGTGGAGGGAGGAGGGAGAGAGTGGGAGAGCGGTGGGGGGAGAGAGGGGAAAGAGTGGGGAGGGAGAGTGGAGGGGAAGGGGGAGACATGGAAGAGTGGGGAGGGAGGAGGAGAGGGGTAGGGGAGTGATGGAAGAGGGACAGAGGGGTAGGAGGAAGGGGGTGGGTGGAGAGAGGGAAGGGGGTGGGGTAGAGAGGGAAGTGGGGTGGGGGAGAGTGGGATGAGTTGGAGGGAGAGGGGTGAGGAGAGGGAAACATATAAATTAAGTGCAGTAGTAGGCCATTCGGCCCTTTGAGCCTGCACCACCATTCAATATGATCATGGCTGATCATCCAACTCAGTAACCTGTACCTGCCTTCGCTCCATACCCCCTGATCCCTTTAGCCACAAGGGCCACATCTAACTCCATCTTAAATCTAGCCAATGAACTGGCCTCAACTACCTTCTGTGGCGGAGAATTCCAGAGATTCACCACTCTCTGTGTGAAACATGTTTTTCTCATCTCTGTCCTAAAGGATTTCCACCTCATCTTTAAACGGTGACCCCTTGTTCTGGACTTCCCCAACATCTGGAACAATCTTCCTGCATCTAGCCTGTCCAACCCCTTAAGAATTTTGTACGTTTCTATAAGATCTGCCCTCAATCTTCTAATTCTAGCGAGTACAAGCCGAGTCTATCTTGTCTTTCTTCATATGAAAGTCCTGACATCCCAGGAATCAGTCTGGTGAACCTTCTCTGTACTCCCTCTATTGCAAGAATGTCTTTGAGCATTGGACATTGTGACATCACACGATGGAACGTTCAGCGGGTGCTGGTGCTCCTGCAAAGGCATATGTAAATGGTTCCATTCCGATTGGACATATGTGAGCATTGGACATTGTGACATCACACGATGGAACGTTCACCAGGGGCTGGGGCTGATTCTATGGGTGAGATGCCAGTTTTTTGTGAAATATTTGGAGGGGGGGAGAAGGATTTGATTTAAAAATGTGTACATAAATACGACAACATGTAACAGGAGTTTCTATAAGATCCTCCCTCAATCTTCTAAAATCTAGCGAGTACAAGCCGAGTCTATCCAGTCTTTCTTCATATGAAAGTCTGACATCCCATATGGTTAACCATATAACCATATAACAATTACAGCACGGAAAACAGGCCATCTCGACCCTTCTAGTCCGTGCCGAAAAACGTATTCTCCCCTAGTCCCATATACCTGCGCTCAGACCATTACCTTCCATTCCTTTCCCGTCCATATAACTATCCAATTTATTTTTAAATTATAAAAACGAACCTGCCTCCACCACCTTCACTGGAAGCTCATTCCACACAGCTACCACTCTCTGATTAAAGAAGTTCCCCCTCATGTTACCCCTAAACTTCTGTCCCTTAATTCTCAAGTCATGTCCCATTGTTTGCATATTCCCTCCTCTCAGTGGGAAAAGCTTATCCACGTCAACTCTGTCTATCCCTCTCATCATTTTAATGTCTTCTATCAAGTCCCCCCTTAACCTTCTGCGCTCCAAAGAATAAAGCCCTAACTTGTTCAACCTTTCTCTGTAACTTAGTTGATGAAACCCTGGCACCATTCTAGTAAATCTCCTCTGTACTCTCTCCATTGGTAAA
Source organism: Leucoraja ocellata (assembly GCA_036785375.1). NCBI lineage: Eukaryota > Metazoa > Chordata > Chondrichthyes > Rajiformes > Rajidae > Leucoraja > Leucoraja ocellata. Next base: position 82,493 of record JAWMAR010002550.1, read on the forward strand.
CCTTCTCTGTACTCCCTCTATGGCAACAATGCCTTTGATCATTGGGCATTGTGACATCTGTTTCCCCAACAGCATTTGCGAACGGCGTTTGCGGGGGGGGTGAGAAGAGGGGAGGGGAGGAGGAGGAAACGAGATAGATTTGGGAGGGAAAGGAGAGCGGGGTAGGGGGTGAGGGATGGGGAGAGCTTTGGGGGATGGGGAGGGAGTGTAGGAGGGAGGGATGGGGAGAGGGGTGGGGGGAAAGGGGAAAGAGTGGGGAGGGAGGAGGAGAGGGTAGCGGGAGTGATGGAAGAGGGACAGAGGGATAGGGAAGGGCGTGGGGGGAGAGAGGGAAGGGGTGGGTAGAGAGGGAAGGGGGTGGGGAGAGGGATGGGAGAGGGGTGAGGAGATGGGGAGGAGAGAGTGGGAGAGAAGTGGAAGAGTGGGGAGGGAGGGAGGGGTAGAGGGGTAGCGGGAGTGGTAGAAGAGGGACGGGGAGTGGTCGAAGAGGGACAGAGGGGTAGGGGAAGGGTGGGGGAGAGAGGGGAAGGGAGGGGAAGAGAGATGGGTGGGGGTGGTGAGGCGTGAGGTAAGGGGGTGGAAGTGTGGGGAGGGATGGGTAGGGGGAGGGTGAAAGAGGGGACAGAGGGGTAGGCGAAGGGGTGGTGGTAGAGAGGGAAGGGGTGGGGAGAGAGAGATGGGTGGCAGAGGGAGAGGGGTGAGGAGAGGACACATAGAAACATAGAAATTAAGTGCAGGAGTAGGCCATTCGGCCTTTCGAGCCTGCACCGCCATTCAATATAATCATGATTGATCATCCAGCTCAGTATCCCGTACCCTGCCTTCTCTCCATACCCCCTGATCCCTTTAGCCACAAGTGCCACATCTAACTCCCTCTTAAATATAGCCAATGAACTGGCCTCCACTACCTTCTGTGGCAGAGAGTTCCAGAGACTCACCACTATCTGTGTGAAAAAAGTTCTTCTCATCTCGGTTTTAAAAGGATTTCCCCCTCATCCTTAAGCTGTGACCCCTTGTCCTGGACTTCCCTAACATCGGGAACAATCTTCCTGCATCTAGCCTGTCCAACCCCTTAAGAATTTTGTAAGTTTCTATAAGATCCCCTCTCAGTCTCCTAAAATCTAGAGAGTATAACCCAAGTCTATCCAGTCTTTCTTCATAAGACAGTCCTGACCTCCCAGGAATCAGTCTGGTGAACCGTCTCTGCACTCCCTCTATGGCAATAATGTCCTTCCTCAGATTTGGAGACCAAAACTGTACGCAATACTCCAGGTGTGGTCTCACCAAGACCCTGTACAACTGCAATAGAACCTCCCTGCTCCTATACTCAAATCCTTTGCAATGAAAGCTAACATACCATTGGCTTTCTTTACTGCCTGCTGCACCTGCATGCCTACCTTCAATGACTGGTGTACCATGACACCCAGGTCTCGCTGCATCTCCCCCTTTCCCAATCGGCCACCATTTAGATAATAGTCTGCTTTCCCGTTTTTGCCACCAAAATGGATAACCTCACATTTATCCACATTATACTGCATCTGCCAAACATTTGCCCACTCACCCAGCCTATCCAAGTCACCTTGCAGTCTCCTAGCATCCTCCTCACAGCTCCCCCCCTCTCCATACCCCCTGATCCCTTTAGCCACAAGGGCACATCTAACTCCCATTTAAATATAGCCAATGAACTGGCCTCCACTACCTTCTGAGGCAGAGACTTTCAGAGACTCACCACTATCTGTGTGAAAAATGTTTTCCTCATCTCACTACTAAAGGATTTCCCCGTTATCCTTAAACCGTGTCCCGCTTGTCCTGGACTTCCACAACATCTGGAACAATCTTCCTGCATCAGACAAATGCAATTCAGGGCTTTTCACTTCACAAGCAAAACCAGAATGACAGTTAGTGAAGAATTTGAATAATCGCTGAGCGTTCTCTATGGCAACAATGTATTTGAGCATTGGGCATTGTGACATCACACGATGAAACATTCACCATTGGCTGGTGCTGCTTCTATGGGTTAGAATCCAGTTTCTTTTTGAAATATTGAGGTGGTGGGGGGGGGGGGGGGTGAAGGATTTGATTTAAAAAAGTGTGATTAAACACGACGAAATGTAATGAGGAGCGGATACTTAGAAAGAAAAGCGAAATCTCTACCGAAATGGAAAAGACGTCGGCGATTCTGCGTCCGGTTTCGGAGTTGCGGAGAATCAAAGGAAGAAACGCGGCCGGAAGCCGTACATGCAAATGGATCCATTCCGATTGGACGACCGCGAGCATCGGGCATTGTGACATCGCACGGCGGGAACGAATCGAAAGGCAGGAAGGGATCCGTACTGCAGGCGGACTGATTTCAGTTTTATATATTAACTAGACCAAGTGCAGACCCGTTGGGTCTGTTCCCAACAGCGTTTGCGGGGGGGGGGGGGGGGGGGAGAGTAGGGGATGAGGCATCACACTCAAATTAACCACCCCCCAAACTCACAGGTGGGGGGAGGGGGGGGGTGGGTGAGAAGAGGGGAGGGAGGGGAGAGGAGGAGGTGGAAACATGACAGATTTGGGAGGGAAAGGAGAGCGGGGTAGGGGGTGAGAGAGGGGGATGGGGAGAGAGATGTGGGGGAGGGGGGGATGGGGAGTGAGGGGGGGAGGGGTGGAGGGAGAGACGGGAAAGAATTGGGAGGGAGAGGGAGGAGGAGAGGGGTAGGGGAAGGGGGCGGGTGGAGAGAGGGAAGGGGTGGGGTAGAGAGGGAAGGGGGGTGAGGGAGAGAGGGAGAGGGGTGAGGAGAGGGAGAGGGGTGAGGAGAGGGAGAGGGATGAGGAGAGGGAAACATAGAAATTAAGTGCAGGAGTAGGCCATTCGGCCCTTCGAGCCTGCACCACCATTCAATATGATCATGGATGATCATCCAACTCAATATCCTGTACCTGCCTTCTCTCCATACCCCCTGATCCCTTTAGCCACAAGGGCCACATCTAACTCCCTCTTAAATATAGCCAATGAACTGGCCTCAACTACCTTCTATGGCAGAGAATTCCAGAGATTCACCACTCTCTGTGTGAAAAATGTTTTTCTCATCTCGGTCATAAAGGATTTCCCCCTTATCCTTAAACTGTGACCCCCTGTTCTGGACTTCCCCAACATCTGGAACAATCTTCCTGCATCTAGCCTGTCCAACCCCTTAAGTATTTTGTAAGTTTCTATAAGATCCCCCCTCAATCTTCTAAAATAGAAGATAGAGAGGGAAGGGGGGTGGGGGAGAGAGGGATGGGAGAGGGGCGAGGAGAGGGGGAGGAGAGAGTGGGAGAGAAGTGGAAGAGTGGGGAGGGAGGGAGGGGTAGAGCGGTAGCGGGAGTGGTAGAAGCGGGACGGAGGGGTAGGGGGAAGAGGGTGGTGGTAGAGAGGGAAGGGGGTGATGGTAGAGAGGGAAGGGGTGGGGGAGAGAGATATGGGTGGCAGAGGGAGAGGGGTGAGGAGAGGGACACATAGAAACATAGAAATTAAGTGCAGGAGTAGGCCATTCGGCCCTTCGAGCCTGCACCGCCATTCAATATAATCATGGTTGATCATCCAGCTCAGTATCCCGTACCTGCCTTCTCTCCATACCCCCTGATCCCTTTAGCCACAAGTGCCACATCTAACTCCCTCTTAAATATAGCCAATGAACTGGCCTCCACTACCTTCTGTGGCAGAGAGTTCCAGAGACTCACCACTATCTGTGTGAAAAAAGTTCTTCTCATCTCGGTTTTAAAGGATTTCCCCCTCATCCTTAAGCTGTGACCCCTTGTCCTGGACTTCCCTAACATCGGGAACAATCTTCCTGCATCTAGCCTGTCCAACCCCTTAAGAATTTTGTAAGTTTCTATAAGATCCCCTCTCAGTCTCCTAAAATCTAGAGAGTATAACCCAAGTCTATCCAGTCTTTCTTCATAAGACAGTCCTGACCTCCCAGGAATCAGTCTGGTGAACCGTCTCTGCACTCCCTCTATGGCAATAATGTCCTTCCTCAGATTTGGAGACCAAAACTGTACGCAATACTCCAGGTGTGGTCTCACCAAGACCCTGTACAACTGCAATAGAACCTCCCTGCTCCTATACTCAAATCCTTTTGCAATGAAAGCTAACATACCATTGGCTTTCTTTACTGCCTGCTGCACCTGCATGCCTACCTTCAATGACTGGTGTACCATGACACCCAGGTCTCGCTGCATCTCCCCCTTTCCCAATCGGCCACCATTTAGATAATAGTCTGCTTTCCCGTTTTTGCCACCAAAATGGATAACCTCACATTTATCCACATTATACTGCATCTGCCAAACATTTGCCCACTCACCCAGCCTATCCAAGTCACCTTGCAGTCTCCTAGCATCCTCCTCACAGCTCCCCCCCCCTCTCCATACCCCCTGATCCCTTTAGCCACAAGGGCCACATCTAACTCCCATTTAAATATAGCCAATGAACTGGCCTCCACTACCTTCTGTGGCAGAGACTTTCAGAGACTCACCACTATCTGTGTGAAAAAAGTTTTCCTCATCTCACTACTAAAGGATTTCCCCGTTATCCTTAAACCGTGTCCCGCTTGTCCTGGACTTCCACAACATCTGGAACAATCTTCCTGCATCAGACAAATGCAATTCAGGGCTTTTCACTTCACAAGCAAAACCAGAAATGACAGTTAGTGAAGAATTTGAATAATCGCTGAGCGTTCTCTATGGCAACAATGTATTTGAGCATTGGGCATTGTGACATCACACGATGAAACATTCACCATGGGCTGGTTCTGCTTGTGTGGGTGAGAATCCAGTTTCTTTTTGAAATATTGAGGTGGTGGGGGGGGGGGGTGAAGGATTTGATTTAAAAAAGTGTACTTAAACACGACGAAATGTAATGAGGAGCGGATACTTAGAAAGAAAAGCGAAATCTCTACCGAAATGGAAAAGACGTCGGCGATTCTGCGTCCGGTTTCGGAGTTGCGGAGAATCAAAGGAAGAAACGCGGCCGGAAGCCGTACATGCAAATGGATCCATTCCGATTGGACGTCCGCGAGCATCGGGCATTGTGACATCGCACGGCGGGAACGAATCGAAAGGCAAGAAGGGATCCGTACTGCAGGCGGACTGATTTGAGTTTTATATATTAACTAGACCAAGTGCAGACCCGTTGGGTCTGTTTCCCCAACAGCGTTTGCGGGGGGGGGAGTAGGGGATGAGGCATCACACTCAAATTAACCACCCCCCAAACTCACAGGTGGGGGGAGGGGGGGGGGGTGGGTGAGAAGAGGGGAGGGAGGGGAGAGGAGGAGGAGGAAACATGACAGATTTGGGAGGGAAAGGAGAGCGGGGTAGGGGGTGAGAGAGGGGGATGGGGAGAGAGATGTGGGGGAGGGGGGATGGGGAGGGAGGGGGGGAGGGGTGGAGGGAGAGACGGGAAAGAATTGGGAGGGAGAGGGAGGAGGAGAGGGGTAGGGGGAAGGGGGCGGGTGGAGAGAGGGAAGGGGGTGGGGTAGAGAGGGAAGGGGGGTGAGGGAGAGAGGGAGAGGGGTGAGGAGAGGGAGAGGGGTGAGGAGAGGGAGAGGGATGAGGAGAGGGAAACATAGAAATTAAGTGCAGGAGTAGGCCATTCGGCCCTTCGAGCCTGCACCACCATTCAATATGATCATGGATGATCATCCAACTCAATATCCTGTACCTGCCTTCTCTCCATACCCCCTGATCCCTTTAGCCACAAGGGCCACATCTAACTCCCTCTTAAATATAGCCAATGAACTGGCCTCAACTACCTTCTATGGCAGAGAATTCCAGAGATTCACCACTCTCTGTGTGAAAAATGTTTTTCTCATCTCGGTCATAAAGGATTTCCCCCTTATCCTTAAACTGTGACCCCCTGTTCTGGACTTCCCCAACATCTGGAACAATCTTCCTGCATCTAGCCTGTCCAACCCCTTAAGAATTTTGTAAGTTTCTATAAGATCCCCCCTCAATCTTCTAAAATCTAGCGAGTACAAGCCAAGTCTATCCAGTCTTTCTTCATTTGAAAATCCTAACATCCCAGGAATCAGTCTGGTGAACCTTCTCTGTACTCCCTCTATGGTCTGTTTCCCCAACGGCGTTTGCGGGGGGCGGGGGGTGAGAAGAGGGGAGGGAGGAGGAGGAAACGGGATAGATTTGGGAGGGAAAGGAGAGCGGGGTAGGGGGTGAGTGATGGGGAGAGAGCATTTTGGGAGGGGGATGGGGAGGGAGAGGAGCAGGGTGGGATGGGGAGAAGGGTGGGGGGAAAGAGGGGAAAGAGTGGGGAGGGAGGAGGAGAGGGTTAGCGGGAATGATGGAAGAGAGACAGAGGGATAGGGGAAGGGTGTGGGGGGAGAGAATGTAGGGGGTGGGGTAGAGAGGGAAGGGGGGTGGGGGAGAGAGGGATGGGAGAGGGGCGAGGAGAGGGGGAGGAGAGAGTGGGAGAGGTGGAAGAGTGGGGAGGGAGGGAGGGGTAGAGCGGTAGCGGGAGTGGTAGAAGAGGGACGGAGGGGTAGGGGGAAGAGGGTGGTGGTAGAGAGGGAAGGGGGTGATGGTAGAGAGGGAAGGGGGGTGGGGGAGAGAGAGATGGGTGGCAGAGGGAGAGGGGTGAGGAGAGGGACACATAGAAACATTGAAATTAAGTGCAGTAGTAGGCCATTCGGCCCTTCGAGCCTGCACCATTCTCCATTCAATATGATCACGGCTGATCATCCAGCTCAGTATCCCGTACCTGCCTTCTCTCCATACCCCCTGATCCCTTTAGCCACAAATATATAGTAGACTAAGTGGGACCCGTTAGGTCCCATGTTCACACGGGAGGGCTGGTCCCCCGACGCAATATTCCACCTCTCCACCAATTCCAATATTGGTGGCCAGTGGGAGAGCTTTCTTGAATGCTGGTATGGGTTCTTGGGGTGGCAGATCAGTCCCTCAAGCCTGATCTGCTGGCAGCTCACTCACGGCTGGTGGGCTGGCAGTTGACTCATGACTATTCCTTGAAATTCCATTTCAAGCAGGGTGCAAGTCCACCAAATTCAAATCCATGTTCCTACCATTTCAAGCTGGGTGCAAGGCCACCAAATTCAAGTGCAGTTTCTTACCACTTCAAGCTGGATCCAAGGCCACCAAATACAAGTGCAGTTTCTAACCACTTCAAGCAGGGTGCAAGGCCACCAAATTCAGTGCAGTTTTATTCCACTTCAAGCAGGGTCCAAGGCCATCAAATTCAAATGCAGCTTGATACCATTTCATGCAGGGTGAAACCACCGTAAAACCACACAAACTCACAGTTCAGTAACCATTCAGTGTGTTCAGTTGATTCACAGCTCAGACAGAGTCATGGCCTCTCCCTCCCCCATCATGCAGAGACCGAGCCACACCCACACTTCTGGGTTTTATAACCCCTCCCCCTCTCACCGGAAAAGGTTTGGCTTTCAGGGCCTGATTGACAGGAGAGAGATTCTCAACATTTTTTAAACACTAATAACACTTTTATTTTTCATTGTTGGGAAGAATTCTCTGCACCTGCTCACTGAGTAAGATGGCCAAAAATCACAGCCATAAGTGTAGCGTTTTATCTAAAATCAATATATAGTGCAAGCAGCAAGTAAGTGCATTTGCAGTAGTGCCTTTTAACTTCAAGCCAAAGCACCCAAGCTGCCATTTGCAGTAAGTAGTGCCTTTCAACTTCAAGCCAAAGCGCCCAAGCTGCCATTTGCAGTAAGTAGTGCCTTTCAACCTCAAGCAAAGTACGTAGTGCTTCAACCTCAAGCCAAAGCACCCAAGCCACCATTTGCAGTAAGTAGTGCCTTTCAACTTCATGCCACCATTTGCAGTAAGTAGTGCCTTTGAACCGCAAGCCAATCTTAAATAAACCTGATCTTGATCCCTCCTCTCTCATTAACTATCTCATTAAGTATCGCCCAATCTCAAACCTCCCCTTTCTTTCAAAAACCCTGGAGCGTATCGTCGCGTCACCACTTCATTCCCACCTTCTCGCGTATAACCTATTTGAACCCCTCCAATCTGGACTTCGCCCCCTCCATAGCACAGAAACTGCTCTCCTCAAAGTCCTCAACGACCTCCTCACCTCTGCTGACAGCACAGGCGGATTCAAAGGAAGCTTTTTAATTCCAACGATCAGAGTACACCCTTAGAACCCCTAGGGAGTGTCGTCAGGAAACCCAGTGGCAGGCCAACGCCCCTGTCCCCCAATCGGCGAGGGGGATGATCCAAGGAGTGAACTACCCCCGAGGGACCGCCACAGGACCCCCCCCCCCCCCCCCCAAGTAGCCGAGGTACGAAACGGACAGGAGGGCGTGCACGCATACGGGGCAGCGCTACCCAGCGCCGGCCGATCGATATCAATATGTGCTGGCTTCAACCGCGCAACTGAAACAGTCTCACGCCGACCCCCCATGTCCAGGACGAAAGTCGACGACCCATTTTCCAAGACCCGGAAGGGACCTTCATACGGCCGCTGTAGAGGTGTCCGATGTGCATCCCTGCGCAGAAAAACAAACTACCAGTCCTCGAGAGCAGAGGGAATGTGCGGACGGAAGGACCCATGACGAGAAGTGGCCACCGGCACCAGCTTGCCCACCGTCTGCCGAAGACATTGCAGAGCGTCCGAAGGCTGCTCCACCTGGCCACGTGCCGGCGGGATGAACTCCCCAGGCACCGTTACCCATACACCAACTCGGCGGAGGAGGAGGTGCATATCCCCAGCAAAACCCACGGTAGAGCGCCTACCCAGTCTGGGTCAGTGATCCGCGCCCTCAGGGCACCCTTAGGCTCCACTAGGCCATTCGACTGCGGGTGGTACATCGTCGTGTGGTGCAGACCAACACCCAGGAGGCGTGTCATGGCCGACCACAGCTCTTACGTGAACTGAGGCCCCCGGTCGGAAGTTATGTCCAGTGGAACACTTAACGGGGCGATCCAGTGCGCCAACAATGCTCGAGCACAGGTGGTTGTTGCGGAATTCTGTAGCGGAATGGCTTCAGGCCACCGCGTGAAGCGGTCCACAACGGTGAATAGATACGTCATGCAGCGACAGCAGCGGCCCCACGATGTCCACGTGAATGTGGTCGAAACGTTTCTGAGAAATGGGGAACTCCTGCAACGGCGCGTGCACGTGTTGTTGCACCTTGGCAGTCTGGCACGGGATGCAAGTATGTCCAACCTCCTTCCGCAGCCCGTGCCACATAAAGCGGGAGGCTACCAGGGCTGTTGTTGCCCTGATGGAGGGATGCGCGTCCATGCAGCACCTCAAACACCCTGCGCCGCCAGGCGATCGGTCGCAGAACTCCAGAGGAGACAACGCACAGCAGCATGGTACCACCAGGAAAACAGACAGCGTCCTCCAACTGCAGGCCCGAAACCACCGTACGATAGGCGGCCATCTCTTCGTCCACAAGCTGAGCGGCTGCCAGGGCGGAATAGTTGATCCCCTCACCGACTTGGAGAACCGTGTGGACTGCAGGTCCACATAAGGCATCGGCCACCCTGTTAAATTTGCCCTCAACGAACCGGATGGAGGTGGTGTACTCGGGCCAACTGCCTCTGCTGTAACGGGTCTGATACCTTGGCGAACGCGAAGGTTAGCGGCTTGTGGTCCGTGAATGCCGTAAATGGTCTCCCCTCCAGAAAATAGCGGAAATGGCGTACGGCGAGATACAGGGCAAGGAGCCCACGGTCGAAGGCGCTGTAACGACGCTGAGGTCCACTGAGATACCTGCTGAAGAAGGCAAGTGGCCACCAGCAACCCTCAGCGAGCTGCTCCAACACTGCCCCAACAGCAACCTCACAAGCATCCACCGTCAAGGCGGTCGTGGCGGGTGGAAGAGTGGCGGGTGTCATCAGCCCTATTTAGCCCTCTCGAATGCCGCTGTTGCGTCCACGGACCAATCAACCTCCCTGCGATGACCAGCAATCAGGTGGAAAAGTGGACGCATGACTGCGGCCGCTAACGGCAGTAAGCGGTGATAGAAAATGACCATTCCCACGAATTCCTGCAGGCCCCTAACTGTGGTCGGATGGGGAAACCTGCGGATAGCGTCTACCCTGGTCGGCAGAGGCACCACCCCTTGAGCAGACAGGCGGTGGCCGAGGAAGTCGATAGTCAAACCGAAATCGTTGAGCCGCTGACACAGTTCACGGAGGTGGATGTAGTGCTCCTGTCGCGAGCGACTGGCCACCAGAATGTCGTCCAGGTACACAAAGACAAAGTCCAATCTGCGGCACACGCAGTCCAGAAGCCGCTGAGAGGCCTGCGCGGCGTTCTTCAACCCCACTTCCGCTCCTCCACCCCCAAGCACGGGGTGGAGCACCATATCCCCACGAAATGGTGTAATAATGCCTGCCTTCGGGATATCGTCGGGGCGGACCAGAATTTCATTGTTCCCTCGCACGAGGATGCCCCGGCTAGGTGGGCATTGAAGTCTTGAATGTGTGGGACCTGATACCTGTCCGCGACGGTTGCATCATTCAGGCGACGATAATCCCCACACGGGCACCAGCCCCCGTTCTTCTTAGGGACCATGTGGAGCGGTGATGCCCATTGGCTGTCGGAGGGACGCACGATGCCCATCGCCTCCATCTGGCGGAACTCCTCCCGAGCTAGACGAAGTTTGTCTGGGACTAGACGACGTGCCCGGACGTTATAGTGCATTTTAGTGGATTAATGTATTAGTGCGTTATAGTATATTGCAATGTTGGAACCTGCTATTCTGTCTCTGTGTATTGTAGTGATATGTATTATAATATATATTATAATGTTATAATTATGTGTTATAGTGCATTATTATGTATCGTGACGAGTTATAGTGTACTTTTGCGTGTTCTAGTGTGTTTTAGTGTATTATAGTGTGTTACAGTTATAATGTATTAATGTGTATAATTGTGATAAATGTGCTATACTGTATCAGAGAGTAGTGCGTTCGGCCGAACGCACTGTGGGAACTTCACTCACCCCCCTGCAGGAACTGTACAACAGGAGGTGCAACTCCAGAGCAAACAAAATCATGAGAGACCCCTTCCACCCCTGCAACTGTCAGGCAAACGCCTCCGTTGCCATGCGGTGAGAACGGAGAGGTTGAGAAGGAGTTTCTTCCCAGAGGCAATTCGGACTGTAAACGCCTATCTCACCAGGGACTAACTCTACAGAACGTTTTTCCTATTATTTATTATGTAAAAGAATATGTGTGTTATGATTGTGTTTATAATTTGTTTGGTTGTTTTGTTGTTTGTCTTTTGCACAAAAATCCGCGAGCATTGCCACTTTCATTTCACTGCACATCTCGTATGTGTATGTGACAAATAAACTTGACTTGACTTGCATAACGTGTTATAGTGTATTGTTATAATTTGGTATATTATAATGAGTGTTAAAGTGTGTGATGTCGTTATCGTGTACTATGGCGTGTTAGTGAAGTATATTAGAATGTGTTATGATGTGTCATAATTTACTGTCATTCTATATAGTATTTTAAAGTACGTTATAATGCTATAATCTATATAATACATATAGCACACTATATTACCGCACAACACAATTATTACAATGATCCGCTATAACTATCACATTATAAAACAATGTAAACACTATACACTATACTATACACTATACTGTACACTATAAAATATAAGCTATAGTTTGCTATAGTTTATTACAGTGCGTTATTGGTATTTTTGTATTGGTATGGTTAAAGTATGTCAAGCTCGTGTTGCGTTGTTGTGTATTATGGTGTGATAGTATAATAAACATAATTGTGTATTATAATGTGCATTAGTGTATCATTATTGTTATGGAGCATTCCAGTGTGTTACAGTGTATAAAAGTGTTAGAAGGTGTTATATATTGTGATGTTTTCTTGCGTTATGGTATGTTTATTATATGTATATTGTGTTTGTGTTATAGTTGTTAAAATGTGTTATAATGTGTTATAGTGCATTTTAAGTGGTATAATGTAAAGTGCAACACATTAAAGTATGTTAAGATATGTTACAACCTGCTGTTCTCTCTGTGTGCATTATTGTGTTATTTATTATAATGTATATTATAATGTTATAGTTATGTGGTGTAGTGCATTATTATGTATCGTAGTGAGTTATAGTGTACTATTGCGTGTTCTAGTGTGTTATAGTGTGTTATTGCGTTACAGTGTTATAATGTTTTAATGTGTATAGTTTTGTGTAATAAAGAGTTAAACTATCATAACGTATTATAGCGTATTCTAGTTTGTTATAATTAGGGAAAGTGTATTATAATGTTAAAGTATGTGATGTCGTTGTCATGTACTATTGCGTGTTAGTGAAGAGTATATTAGAATGTGTTATAGTGTCATAATTTAATCCATAGCATTTTATAGTTGGTTATAATGCTATAATCTATATAATACATATATACACTATATTACCGCAGAAAACACAATGATCAACTACTACAATTATACCACACTATACCAGACTAACAGTATAATACATAATTACTAGGATCTGCTGTAACTATCAAACTATAAGAATGTACCACTAAATAATAACTAGTTAGTTTGCTATAGTTTATTACAGTGTTATTGGTATATTTGTATTATTTTAATTATAATGATATGGTGTGTTACAGTATGTGAAGCTTATGAGCATACTATATTACCGCACAAAACACAATGATCAACTACTACAATTATGTTTCACCCTATTGGTATAATACATTTAACTAGGATCTGCTGTAACTATCACACTATGACAATGTAACACACTAGTTTAAAATATAAACCATAGTTAGTTTGCATTAGTTTATTACAGTGTATTATTGGTATTTTTGTATTATTCTAAATATATTGATATGGTGTGTTACAATATAACAAACTTGAGTTGCATTGTTGTTGTGTGTTATGGTGTGATAGTATAATAAACAAATATTATAATATGCCTTAGTGTATTATATTGTTATAGCGCATTATAGGGTATTGCATTGTATAAAAGTGTGTTACCGTTGTTAAAATGTGTCATAATGCGTTATAGTGCATTTTAGTGGTATAATGTATAACAGTCCGTTATAGTATATTGCAATATGTTAGAACCTGCTAATTGTATATTATTATGTGTTATAGTGTGTTATGTATCGTAGTGAGTTATACCAATGCGTGTTCTAGTGTGTATTGCGTGTTACAGTTTATAATTGTGATAATGTTAAACTATCATAACGTGTTGTAATGAGTTTTTTTATAATTTGTTAAAGTGTATTAGAATGAGTGTTTAAGTGTGTGACGTCGTTGTCGAGTACTAGGGCGTGTTAGTGAAGAGTATATTAGAATGTGTTATAATGCTGTGTCATAAATTAGTCATTCTATATAGTATTTTACAGTAGGTTATAATGCTAATATCTATATAATATACACTATATTACCGCACAATACACAATAAACAACTACTACAACTATACTTCACACTATACCTGACTAACACTATAATAGATTTAACTAGAATTTGCTGTAACTATCAGACTATAAGACAATGTAACAGTTTAAAATATAAACTATAGTTAGTTTGCTATAGTTTATTACAGTGTGTTATTGGTATATTTGTATTATTCTAATTATATTGATATGGTGCGTTACAAGCTTGTGTTGCATTGTGTATTATGGTCTGATAGTATAAACACAATTGTGTATAATATGCATTAGTGTATTATATTGTTATGGTGCATTACGGGGTGTTACAGTGTTAAAAGGTGTTATATATGTATATTGTGTTTTTAGTGCGTTATGGTATGTTATAGTGTATTATATTGTGTTTAAAGTATGATAGTTGTTAAAATGTGTTATAATACAGTGGTACTATGTTCTGTCAATGTGCATTGTGTCATTTATTATAATGTATATTATAATGTTATAGTTATGTGTTATAGCACTATTATGTATCGTAGCGTTACTTTTATGTATTCTTTAGTTTATTTTATGTATTGTGTTATAGTGTATTATAGTGTGTTATTGCGTGTTACAGTGTTATAATGCATTAATGTGTATAATTGTGTGTATTATGTGTTAAAGTATCATAACGTGTTATAGTGTATTCTAGTGTTATAATTTGGTAAAGTATATTATTATGTATTAGTGTGTGATGTCGTTATCGTGTAATATGGCGTGTTAGTGAAGCGTATATTAGAATGTGTTATAGTGTCATAATTTACTGCGTAGTATTTTATATTTGGTTATAATGCAATAATCTATATAATCCTTATAGCACTATATTACCGCACAAAACACAATGATCAACTTCTACAATTATGCTTCACCCTGTAAGTATAATACATAACACTACAATACATTTAACTAGGATCTGCTGTAACTATCACACTATAAGACGACGTAACACACTAGTTTAAAATATAAACCATAGTTAGTTTGCTTTAATTTATTAGTGTATTATTGGTATTTTTGTATTATTCTAAATATATTGATGTGGTGTGTTACAATATATAAAACTTGTGTTGCATTGTTGTTGCGTGTTATGGTGTGATAGTATAATAAACATATATTATAAAGTGCCTTAAGGTATTATATTGTTATAGTGCATTACAGGGTCTGACATTGTACAAAAGTGTGTTACCGTTGTTATATTGTGTTATATTGCGTTATAGTGCATTTTAGTGGCATAGTTATAGTATAACATATAACAATGTGTTAAAACCTGCTAATTCTGTCTGTCTGTGCATTGTAGTGTTATGTATTATAATGTATATAATGTATATAATGTTATAGTGCATTGTGTATCTTAGCGAGTTATACTTATGCGTGTTCTAGTGTGTTATAGTGTATTGCGTGTTACAGTGTTATAATGTTTATAATTGTGTGATAATGTATCACAACGTGTTATAGTTATAATATTTGTTATAATTTGTTAAAGTATATTATACTGAGTGTTTAAGTGTGTGATGTCATTGTCGAGTACTATGGCGTGTTAGTGAAGAGTATATTAGAAGGTGTTATAATGCTATAATCTATATAACACACTATATTACCGCACAAAAAACAATGAACAACTACTACAACTATACCACACTATAGCAGACTAACACTATAATACATTTAACTAGAATCTGCTGTAACTATCACACTATAAGAATGTAACAGTTTAAAATATAAACTATAGTTAGTATGTTAGTATATAAAATATAAACTATAGTTAGTATAGTTATATAGTTTATTAGAGTGTGGTATATTTGTATTATTCTAATTATATTGATATGGTGTATTACAGTATGTCAAGCTTGTGTCGCATTGGTGTGTATAATATGGTGTGGATAGTATAAACACAATTGTGTATTATAATGTGCATTATATTGTTATGGTGCATTACAGGGTGTTACAGTGTATAAATGTGTTAAAAGGTGTTGTATATGTATATTGTGTTGTTTTAGTGCGTTATGGTATGTTATACTGTATTATATTGTGTTTAAAGTGTGATAGTTGTTAAAATGTGTTATAATGCGTCTTATGACATGTTAAGTGGTGTTATGTATTATAGTGCATTATTATGTATCGTAGCGAGTTATAGTGTACTTTTACGTGTTATAGTGTGTTATAGTGTATTATACTGTGTTATTGCGTTACAGTTATAATGTATTAAAGCGTATAATTGTGTATAATAATGGGTTAGTATCATAACGTATTTTAAATTAAAATTGAAGTGTCATAGTGTTGTTGTCAGGCGTACCATGCTGCTAAGTGCTGGACCTCCTCCCTGTAGGCCAGCTCATCGTCGGGTATAGTGTCATAATTCACTGCGTAGTATTTATAGCACACTATATTACCGCTCAAAACACAATGATCACAATTATGCTTCACCCTATACCAGACTAACACTATAATACATTTAACTAGCATCTGCTGTAACTATCACACTATAAGACATTTTTGTATTATTCTAATTGTATTGATATGGTGTATTACTATGTCAAACTTGTGTTGCATCGTTTTTGTGTGTTATGGTGTGATAGTATAATAAACATATATTATAATATGCCTTAGTGTATTATATTGTTATAGTGCATTACAGAGTATTAGTCTATAAAAGTGTGTTACCGTTGTTAAAATGTGGTATAATGCGTTATAGTGCATTTTAGTGGTATAATGTATAACGTTATAGTGCGTTATAGTATTTTGCAATGTTAGAACCTGCTATTTCTGTCCGCATTGTTGTGTTGTATTATAATGTATACTATAATACGTTATATTGCATTTTAGTGGTATATGTATAAATGTGTTATAATGCGTTATGGTAAAGCATCATAACGTGTTATAGTGTATTCTAATGTTAACGAAACACTAGTTTAACATATAAACCATAGTTAGTTTAATTTATTACAGTGTATTATTGGTATTTTTGTATTATTCTAAATATATTGATATGGTGTGTTAAAATATATAAAACTTGTGTTGCATTGTTGTTGTGTGTTATAGTGTGATAGTATAATAAGCATATATTATAATATGCCAGTGTATTATATTGTTATAGTGCATTACAGGGTATACATTGTATAAAAGTGTGTTACCGTTGTTATATTGTGTTATAATGCGTTATAGTGCATTTTAGTGGTATATAGTATATTGTAATATGTTAGAACCTGCTAATTCTGTCTCTGTGCATGTATTATGCATGTGTTATGTATTATAATGTATATTCTGTCTGTCTGTGCATTATGCATCGTAGCGAGTTATACATGCGTTTTCTAGCGTGTTAGTGTATCGCGTGTTAGTGTTATAATGATTATTGTGTGATAATGTTAAACTGTATCATAACGTGTTATAGTTATAATGAGTTTGTTATTTGTTAAAGTGTATTATAATGAGTGTTTAAGTGTGTGATGTCATTGTCGAGTACTATGGCGTGTTAGTGAAGTATATTAGAATGTGTTATAATGTTGTCATAATTTAGTCATTCTATATATTATTTTAAAGTAGGTTATAATGCTATAATCTATGTAATACACTATATTACCCCATAAACAATGAACAACTACTATAACTATAATATAGCAGACTATAGTATAGTATTACATACTTTAGCAGACTAACAGTATAGTATTACTATACTATACTGTTAGTCTGTTAGTCTTCGTGTTAGTGAAGAGTATATTAGAATGTATTATAATGTTGTCATAATTTAGTCATTCAATATATTATTTTAAAGTAGGTTATAATGCTATAATCTATATAATACACTATATTACAGCATAAACAATGAACTACTATAACTATACTATAGCAGACTATAGTATAGTATTACTCATACTTTAGCAGACTAACAGTATAATACATTTAACTAGAATCTGCTGTAACTATCACACTGACAATGTAACAGTTAAAATATAAACTATAGTTAGTATGCTATAGTTTATTACAGTGGTATATTTGTATTATTCGAATTATATTGATATGGTGTGTTACAGTATGTCAAGCTTGTGTTGCATTGTTGGTGTGTAGTATGGTCTGATAGTATAAACACAATTGTGTATTATAATGTGCATTAGTGTATTATATAGGTATGGTGCATTACAGGGTGTTACAGTGTATAAAAGTCTTACAAGGTGTTATTGTGCTGTTTTATTGCGTTATGGTATGTTATAATGTATTATATTGTGTTTAACGTGTGATAGTTGTTAAAATGTGTTATAATACGTCATTGCATTTTAAGTGGTATAATGTACGACATAGTACGACATAACCAACTAATATACTTTTCACTAACACGCCATAGTACACGACAACGACATCACACACTAACATGATAATAATATACTTTACCAAATTATAACACTAGAATACACTATAACACGTTATGATACTTTAACACATTATTACACTAGTACGCGTAGTGCATTATTATATTGTGTTTAGTGTTACAGTTGTTAAAATGTGTTATAATGCGTTATATTGCATTTTAGTGGTATAATGTATTAAAGTGCGTTAATGTTAAGATATTACAACCTGCTCTTCTGTCTATCTGTGCATTGTCGCGTTACTTATTATAATGTATATTATAATGTTATAGTTATGTGTTATAGTGCATTATTATGTATCGTAGCGAGTTATAGTGTACTTTTGCGTGTTCTAGTGTGTTATAGTGTATTATAGTGTGTTATTGCGTGTTACAGTGTTACGCTTTACCAAACTAGTACACTATAACAGGTTATAACAGGTTATGATACCGTTTAACACATTATCACACACTGTAACGCAATAACACTATAATACACTATAACACACTAGAACACGTAAAACACACAATAATTCGCTACGATACGCTACGATACGATGCACTATAAAACATAACTATAACACATTATGATAGACATTATAATACGGAACACAACAATGCAGACCGATAGAAATAGCAGGTTCTAACATATTGCAATATACTTTAACGCACTGTAATACATTATATCACTAAAATGCACTATAACGCATTATAACACATTTTAACAACGGTAACACACTGTACACTGTAATACCCTGTAATGCACCATAACAATAGAATACACTAAGGCATATTATAATATATGTTTATTATACTCACACCATAAAACAACAACAATGCAACACGTCTGAGATTTTGTAACACACCATATCAATATAATTAGAATAATACAAACATACGAATAATACACTGTAATAAACTATAGCAAACTAACTACAGTTTTTATTTTAAACTAGTGTGTTACATTGTCTTATAGTGTGATAGTTACAGCAGATCCAAGTTAAATGTGCATTATATTATGTGCATTAGTGTTACTCTGGTATATTGTGAAGTACAGTGTTTTAAGTTGATCATTGTGTTTTGTGCGGTAATAGTGTGCTATAAGTCACATATAGATTATAGCATTATAACCAACTACGCAGTAAATTATGACTATAACACATTCTAATATTCTCTTCACTAACACGCCATAGTACACGACAACGACGTCACACACTTTAACACATTATAATACATTTACCTAATTATAACAAACTAGAATACACTATAATACGTTCTGATAGTTTAACACATTATTACACACAATACATTATAACCGCAAAAGTACACTATAACGCTACGATACATAATAATGCACTATAACACATAACTATAACATTATAATATACATTATAATAAATAACACAATGCACAGACAGAACAGCAGGGTACACCCTGTAATGCACCATAACAATATTAACACTAATGCATATTATAACACACAATTATGTTTGTACTATCACACAACAGCAACGCAACACAAGCTTGACATAAACACACCATACCAATATAATTAGAATAATACAAAAATACCAATAATGCACTGTAATAAACTATAGCAAACTAACTATGGTTTATATTTTAAACTGTTACATTTTCTTATAGTGTGATAGTTACAGCAGATTCCAGTTCAATGTTAGTCTAGTATAGGGTGATGTATAGGTGTAGTAGTTGATCATTGTGTTTTCTGCGGTAATAGTGTGTTATAGTATTATATAGATTATAGCATTATAACATACTTTAAAATACTATATAGAAATACTAAATTATGACACAACATAATTCTAATATACTCTTTCCTAAAACGTCATACGACCACACACTTTAACACATTATACTTTACCAAATTATAATACTAGAATACTATAATACGTTATACTTTAACATATTATTACACACAATTATACACATTAATACATTCTAACATTGTAACACGCAATAACACACTATAATACACTGTAACACACTAGAACACGCAAAAGTACACTATAACTCGCTACGATACATAATAACGCACTATAACACATAACTATAACATTATAATATACATTATAATAAGTAACACGACAATGCACAGATAGGCAGAAGAGCAGGTTGTAACATATCTTAACATTAACGCACTTTAATACATTATACCACTAAAATGCAATATAACGCATTATAACACATTTTAACAACTGTAACACTTTAAACACAATATAATACACTATAACATACCATAATGCACTAAGCGTACTAGTGTAAACAGCATTATAACACATTCTAATATACTCTTCACTAACACGCCATAGTAGTCGACAACGACATCACACACTTAAACACTCATACTAATACAAATACAAATAATAAAAAAACTCATTACAATACACTATAACACGTTATAATAGTTTAACATTATCACACTGTAACACACTATATGTGTAAACTGTAACACACTAGAACACGCATCAGTATAACTCGCTACGATACAAAATGCACTATAACACATAACTATAACATATTAGCAATATACTATAACGGACTGTTATACATTATATCACTAAAATGCACTATAACGCATTATAACACAGTTTAACAACGGTAACACACTTTTATACAATGTAATACCCTGTAATGCGCTATAACAATATAATACACTGGCATATTATAATATACTAATATGTTTATTATACTATCACACCATAACACACAACAACAATGCATCACAAGTTTGTTATATTGTAACACACCATATCAATATAGTTAGAATAATACAAAAATACACAGTAATAAACTAAAGCGAACTAACTGGTTTATATTATAAACTAGTGTGATAGTTACAGCAGATCCAAGTTAAATGTATTATAGTGTTATGTATTATACCAATAGGGTGAAGCATAATTGTAGTAGTTGATCATTGTGTTTTGTGCGGTAATATAGTATGCTATAAGGATTATACACATTACAGCATTATAACCAACTATAAAATACTACGCAGTAAATTATGACACTATAACATTCTAATATACTCTTCACAAACACGCCATAGTACACGCCAACGACATCACACACTTTAACACACTTTAACACATTATAATAATATACTTTACCAAATTATAACATTAGAATTAACATACATTAACACTATAACACGTTATGATGCTTTACTATAACGCATTATAACACATTTATACATATACCACTAAAATGCAATATAACGTATTATAGTATACATTATAATACAACACAACAATGCGGACAGAAATAGCAGGTTCTAACATTGCAAAATACTATAACGCACTATAACGTTATACATTATACCACTAAAATGCACTATAACGCATTATACCACATTTTAACAACGGTAACACACTTTTATAGACTAATACTCTGTAATGCACTATAACAATATAATACACTAAGGCATATTATAATATATGTTTATTATACTATCACACCATAACACACAAAAACGATGCAACACAAGTTTGACATAGTAATACACCATATCAATACAATTAGAATAATACAAAAATGTCTTATAGTGTGATAGTTACAGCAGATGCTAGTTAAATGTATTATAGTGTTAGTCTGGTATAGGGTGAAGCATAATTGTGATCATTGTGTTTTGTGCGGTAATATAGTGTGCTATAAATACTACGCAGTGAATTATGACTATACCCGACGATGAGCTGGCCTACAGGGAGGAGGTCCAGCACTTAGCAGCATGGTACGCTGACAACAACCTGGCCCTTAACACTATGACACTTCAATTTTAATTTAAAATACGTTATGATACTAACCCATTATTATACACAATTATACGCTTTAATACATTATAACTGTAACGCAATAACACAGTATAATACACTATAACACACTATAACACGTAAAAGTACACTATAACTCGCTACGATACATAATAATGCACTATAATACATAACACCACAACATGTCATAAGACGCATTATAACACATTTTAACAACTATCACACTTTAAACACAATATAATACAGTATAACATACCATAACGCACTAAAACAACACAATATACATATACAACACCTTTTAACACATTTATACACTGTAACACCCTGTAATGCACCATAACAATATAATGCACATTATAATACACAATTGTGTTTATACTATCCACACCATATTATACACACCAATGCGACACAAGCTTGACATACTGTAATACACCATATCAATATAATTAGAATAATACAAATATACCACACTCTAATAAACTATATAACTATACTAACTATAGTTTATATTTTATATACTAACATACTAACTATAGTTTATATTTTAAACTGTTACATTCTTATAGTGTGATAGTTACAATGTGGTATAATGCGTTATAGTGCATTTTAGTGGTATAATGTATAACGTTATAGTGCGTTATAGTATTTTGCAATGTTAGAACCTGCTATTTCTGTCCGCATTGTTGTGTTGTATTATAATGTATACTATAATACGTTATATTGCATTTTAGTGGTATATGTATAAATGTGTTATAATGCGTTATGGTAAAGCATCATAACGTGTTATAGTGTATTCTAATGTTAACGAAACACTAGTTTAACATATAAACCATAGTTAGTTTAATTTATTACAGTGTATTATTGGTATTTTTGTATTATTCTAAATATATTGATATGGTGTGTTAAAATATATAAAACTTGTGTTGCATTGTTGTTGTGTGTTATAGTGTGATAGTATAATAAGCATATATTATAATATGCCAGTGTATTATATTGTTATAGTGCATTACAGGGTATACATTGTATAAAAGTGTGTTACCGTTGTTATATTGTGTTATAATGCGTTATAGTGCATTTTAGTGGTATATAGTATATTGTAATATGTTAGAACCTGCTAATTCTGTCTCTGTGCATGTATTATGCATGTGTTATGTATTATAATGTATATTCTGTCTGTCTGTGCATTATGCATCGTAGCGAGTTATACATGCGTTTTCTAGCGTGTTAGTGTATCGCGTGTTAGTGTTATAATGATTATTGTGTGATAATGTTAAACTGTATCATAACGTGTTATAGTTATAATGAGTTTGTTATTTGTTAAAGTGTATTATAATGAGTGTTTAAGTGTGTGATGTCATTGTCGAGTACTATGGCGTGTTAGTGAAGTATATTAGAATGTGTTATAATGTTGTCATAATTTAGTCATTCTATATATTATTTTAAAGTAGGTTATAATGCTATAATCTATGTAATACACTATATTACCCCATAAACAATGAACAACTACTATAACTATAATATAGCAGACTATAGTATAGTATTACATACTTTAGCAGACTAACAGTATAGTATTACTATACTATACTGTTAGTCTGTTAGTCTTCGTGTTAGTGAAGAGTATATTAGAATGTATTATAATGTTGTCATAATTTAGTCATTCAATATATTATTTTAAAGTAGGTTATAATGCTATAATCTATATAATACACTATATTACAGCATAAACAATGAACTACTATAACTATACTATAGCAGACTATAGTATAGTATTACTCATACTTTAGCAGACTAACAGTATAATACATTTAACTAGAATCTGCTGTAACTATCACACTGACAATGTAACAGTTAAAATATAAACTATAGTTAGTATGCTATAGTTTATTACAGTGGTATATTTGTATTATTCGAATTATATTGATATGGTGTGTTACAGTATGTCAAGCTTGTGTTGCATTGTTGGTGTGTAGTATGGTCTGATAGTATAAACACAATTGTGTATTATAATGTGCATTAGTGTATTATATAGGTATGGTGCATTACAGGGTGTTACAGTGTATAAAAGTCTTACAAGGTGTTATTGTGCTGTTTTATTGCGTTATGGTATGTTATAATGTATTATATTGTGTTTAACGTGTGATAGTTGTTAAAATGTGTTATAATACGTCATTGCATTTTAAGTGGTATAATGTACGACATAGTACGACATAACCAACTAATATACTTTTCACTAACACGCCATAGTACACGACAACGACATCACACACTAACATGATAATAATATACTTTACCAAATTATAACACTAGAATACACTATAACACGTTATGATACTTTAACACATTATTACACTAGTACGCGTAGTGCATTATTATATTGTGTTTAGTGTTACAGTTGTTAAAATGTGTTATAATGCGTTATATTGCATTTTAGTGGTATAATGTATTAAAGTGCGTTAATGTTAAGATATTACAACCTGCTCTTCTGTCTATCTGTGCATTGTCGCGTTACTTATTATAATGTATATTATAATGTTATAGTTATGTGTTATAGTGCATTATTATGTATCGTAGCGAGTTATAGTGTACTTTTGCGTGTTCTAGTGTGTTATAGTGTATTATAGTGTGTTATTGCGTGTTACAGTGTTACGCTTTACCAAACTAGTACACTATAACAGGTTATAACAGGTTATGATACCGTTTAACACATTATCACACACTGTAACGCAATAACACTATAATACACTATAACACACTAGAACACGTAAAACACACAATAATTCGCTACGATACGCTACGATACGATGCACTATAAAACATAACTATAACACATTATGATAGACATTATAATACGGAACACAACAATGCAGACCGATAGAAATAGCAGGTTCTAACATATTGCAATATACTTTAACGCACTGTAATACATTATATCACTAAAATGCACTATAACGCATTATAACACATTTTAACAACGGTAACACACTGTACACTGTAATACCCTGTAATGCACCATAACAATAGAATACACTAAGGCATATTATAATATATGTTTATTATACTCACACCATAAAACAACAACAATGCAACACGTCTGAGATTTTGTAACACACCATATCAATATAATTAGAATAATACAAACATACGAATAATACACTGTAATAAACTATAGCAAACTAACTACAGTTTTTATTTTAAACTAGTGTGTTACATTGTCTTATAGTGTGATAGTTACAGCAGATCCAAGTTAAATGTGCATTATATTATGTGCATTAGTGTTACTCTGGTATATTGTGAAGTACAGTGTTTTAAGTTGATCATTGTGTTTTGTGCGGTAATAGTGTGCTATAAGTCACATATAGATTATAGCATTATAACCAACTACGCAGTAAATTATGACTATAACACATTCTAATATTCTCTTCACTAACACGCCATAGTACACGACAACGACGTCACACACTTTAACACATTATAATACATTTACCTAATTATAACAAACTAGAATACACTATAATACGTTCTGATAGTTTAACACATTATTACACACAATACATTATAACCGCAAAAGTACACTATAACGCTACGATACATAATAATGCACTATAACACATAACTATAACATTATAATATACATTATAATAAATAACACAATGCACAGACAGAACAGCAGGGTACACCCTGTAATGCACCATAACAATATTAACACTAATGCATATTATAACACACAATTATGTTTGTACTATCACACAACAGCAACGCAACACAAGCTTGACATAAACACACCATACCAATATAATTAGAATAATACAAAAATACCAATAATGCACTGTAATAAACTATAGCAAACTAACTATGGTTTATATTTTAAACTGTTACATTTTCTTATAGTGTGATAGTTACAGCAGATTCCAGTTCAATGTTAGTCTAGTATAGGGTGATGTATAGGTGTAGTAGTTGATCATTGTGTTTTCTGCGGTAATAGTGTGTTATAGTATTATATAGATTATAGCATTATAACATACTTTAAAATACTATATAGAAATACTAAATTATGACACAACATAATTCTAATATACTCTTTCCTAAAACGTCATACGACCACACACTTTAACACATTATACTTTACCAAATTATAATACTAGAATACTATAATACGTTATACTTTAACATATTATTACACACAATTATACACATTAATACATTCTAACATTGTAACACGCAATAACACACTATAATACACTGTAACACACTAGAACACGCAAAAGTACACTATAACTCGCTACGATACATAATAACGCACTATAACACATAACTATAACATTATAATATACATTATAATAAGTAACACGACAATGCACAGATAGGCAGAAGAGCAGGTTGTAACATATCTTAACATTAACGCACTTTAATACATTATACCACTAAAATGCAATATAACGCATTATAACACATTTTAACAACTGTAACACTTTAAACACAATATAATACACTATAACATACCATAATGCACTAAGCGTACTAGTGTAAACAGCATTATAACACATTCTAATATACTCTTCACTAACACGCCATAGTAGTCGACAACGACATCACACACTTAAACACTCATACTAATACAAATACAAATAATAAAAAAACTCATTACAATACACTATAACACGTTATAATAGTTTAACATTATCACACTGTAACACACTATATGTGTAAACTGTAACACACTAGAACACGCATCAGTATAACTCGCTACGATACAAAATGCACTATAACACATAACTATAACATATTAGCAATATACTATAACGGACTGTTATACATTATATCACTAAAATGCACTATAACGCATTATAACACAGTTTAACAACGGTAACACACTTTTATACAATGTAATACCCTGTAATGCGCTATAACAATATAATACACTGGCATATTATAATATACTAATATGTTTATTATACTATCACACCATAACACACAACAACAATGCATCACAAGTTTGTTATATTGTAACACACCATATCAATATAGTTAGAATAATACAAAAATACACAGTAATAAACTAAAGCGAACTAACTGGTTTATATTATAAACTAGTGTGATAGTTACAGCAGATCCAAGTTAAATGTATTATAGTGTTATGTATTATACCAATAGGGTGAAGCATAATTGTAGTAGTTGATCATTGTGTTTTGTGCGGTAATATAGTATGCTATAAGGATTATACACATTACAGCATTATAACCAACTATAAAATACTACGCAGTAAATTATGACACTATAACATTCTAATATACTCTTCACAAACACGCCATAGTACACGCCAACGACATCACACACTTTAACACACTTTAACACATTATAATAATATACTTTACCAAATTATAACATTAGAATTAACATACATTAACACTATAACACGTTATGATGCTTTACTATAACGCATTATAACACATTTATACATATACCACTAAAATGCAATATAACGTATTATAGTATACATTATAATACAACACAACAATGCGGACAGAAATAGCAGGTTCTAACATTGCAAAATACTATAACGCACTATAACGTTATACATTATACCACTAAAATGCACTATAACGCATTATACCACATTTTAACAACGGTAACACACTTTTATAGACTAATACTCTGTAATGCACTATAACAATATAATACACTAAGGCATATTATAATATATGTTTATTATACTATCACACCATAACACACAAAAACGATGCAACACAAGTTTGACATAGTAATACACCATATCAATACAATTAGAATAATACAAAAATGTCTTATAGTGTGATAGTTACAGCAGATGCTAGTTAAATGTATTATAGTGTTAGTCTGGTATAGGGTGAAGCATAATTGTGATCATTGTGTTTTGTGCGGTAATATAGTGTGCTATAAATACTACGCAGTGAATTATGACTATACCCGACGATGAGCTGGCCTACAGGGAGGAGGTCCAGCACTTAGCAGCATGGTACGCTGACAACAACCTGGCCCTTAACACTATGACACTTCAATTTTAATTTAAAATACGTTATGATACTAACCCATTATTATACACAATTATACGCTTTAATACATTATAACTGTAACGCAATAACACAGTATAATACACTATAACACACTATAACACGTAAAAGTACACTATAACTCGCTACGATACATAATAATGCACTATAATACATAACACCACAACATGTCATAAGACGCATTATAACACATTTTAACAACTATCACACTTTAAACACAATATAATACAGTATAACATACCATAACGCACTAAAACAACACAATATACATATACAACACCTTTTAACACATTTATACACTGTAACACCCTGTAATGCACCATAACAATATAATGCACATTATAATACACAATTGTGTTTATACTATCCACACCATATTATACACACCAATGCGACACAAGCTTGACATACTGTAATACACCATATCAATATAATTAGAATAATACAAATATACCACACTCTAATAAACTATATAACTATACTAACTATAGTTTATATTTTATATACTAACATACTAACTATAGTTTATATTTTAAACTGTTACATTCTTATAGTGTGATAGTTACAGCAGATTCTAGTTAAATGTATTATAGTGTTAGTCTGCTATAGTGTGGTATAGTTGTAGTAGTTGTTCATTGTTTTTTGTGCGGTAATATAGTGTGTTATATAGATTATAGCATTATAACACCTTCTAATATACTCTTCACTAACACGCCATAGTACTCGACAATGACATCACACACTTAAACACTCAGTATAATATACTTTAACAAATTATAACAAATATTATAACTATAACACGTTGTGATACATTATCACACAATTATAAACATTATAACACTGTAACACGCAATACACTATAACACACTAGAACACGCATAAGTATAACTCGCTAAGATACACAATGCACTATAACACTATAACATTATATACATTATATACATTATAATACATAACACTACAATGCACAGACAGACAGAATTAGCAGGTTTTAACACATTGTTATATGTTATACTATAACTATACCACTAAAATACAACGGTAACACACTTTTGTACAATGTCAGACCCTGTAATGCACTATAACAATATAATACCTTAAGGCACTTTATAATATATGTTTATTATACTATCACACCATAACACGCAACAACAATGCAACACAAGTTTTATATATTGTAACACACCACATCAATATATTTAGAATAATACAAAAATACCAATAATACACTGTAATAAATTAAAGCAAACTAACTATGGTTTATATTTTAAACTAGTGTGTTACGTCGTCTTATAGTGTGATAGTTACAGCAGATCCTAGTTAAATGTATTGTAGTGTTATGTATTATACTTACAGGGTGAAGCATAATTGTAGAAGTTGATCATTGTGTTTTGTGCGGTAATATAGTGCTATAAGGATTATATAGATTATTGCATTATAACCAAATATAAAATACTACGCAGTAAATTATGACACTATAACACATTCTAATATACGCTTCACTAACACGCCATATTACACGATAACGACATCACACACTAATACATAATAATATACTTTACCAAATTATAACACTAGAATACACTATAACACGTTATGATACTTTAACACATAATACACACAATTATACACATTAATGCATTATAACACTGTAACACGCAATAACACACTATAATACACTATAACACAATACATAAAATAAACTATAGAATACATAAAAGTAACGCTACGATACATAATAATGTGCTATAACACATAACTATAACATTATAATATACATTATAATAAATAACACAATGCACATTGACAGAACATAGTACCACTGTATTATAACACATTTTAACAACTATCATACTTTAAACACAATATAATACACTATAACATACCATAACGCACTAAAAACACAATATACATATATAACACCTTTTAACACTGTAACACCCCGTAATGCACCATAACAATATAATACACTAATGCATATTATACACAATTGTGTTTATACTATCAGACCATAATACACAATGCAACACAAGCTTGTAACGCACCATATCAATATAATTAGAATAATACAAATATACCAATAACACACTGTAATAAACTATAGCAAACTAACTATAGTTTATATTTTAAACTGTTACATTGTCTTATGGTCTGATAGTTACAGCAAATTCTAGTTAAATCTATTATAGTGTTAGTCAGGTATAGTGTGAAGTATAGTTGTAGTAGTTGTTTATTGTGTATTGTGCGGTAATATAGTGTATATTATATAGATAATAGCATTATAACCTACTGTAAAATACTATATAGAATGACTAATTTATGACACAGCATTATAACACATTCTAATATACTCTTCACTAACACGCCCTAGTACTCGACAACGACGTCACACACTTAAACACTCATTCTAATACACTTTAACAAATTATAAAAAAACTCATTACAACACGTTATGATAGTTTAACATTATCACACAATTATAAACTGTAACACGCAATACACACTAGAACACGCATTGGTATAACTCACTACGATACATAACACACTATAACACATAATAATATACAATTAGCAGGTTCTAACATATTGCAATATACTATAACGGACTGTTATACATTATACCACTAAAATGCACTATAACGCATTATGACACATTTTAACAACGGTAACACACTTTTATACAATGCAATACCCTATAATGCGCTATAACAATATAATACACTAAGGCATATTATAATATTTGTTTATTATACTATCACACCATAACACACAACAACAATGCAACTCAAGTTTGTTATATTGTAACACACCATATCAATATATTTAGAATAATACAAAAATACCAATAATACACTGTAATAAACTAATGCAAACTAACTATGGTTTATATTTTAAACTAGTGTGTTACATTGTCATAGTGTGATAGTTACAGCAGATCCTAGTTAAATGTATTATACCAATAGGGTGAAACATAATTGTAGTAGTTGATCATTGTGTTTTGTGCGGTAATATAGTATGCTATAAGGATTATATAGATTAGAGCATTATAACTACGCAGTAAATTATGACACTATAACACATTCTTCACTGACACGCCATAGTACACGACAACGACATCACACACTTTAACACATTATAATAATATACTTTACCAAATTATAACATTAGAATACACTATAACACGTTATGATACTTTAACACAATTATACACATTAATACACTGTAACACGCAATAACACACTATAATACACTGTAACACACTAGAACACGCAAACGTACACTATAACTCGCTACGATACATAATACTGCACTATAACACATAACTATTACATTATAATATACATTATAATGAATAACACTATAATGCACAGACAGAACAGCAGATGGTAACATATCTTAACATACTATAACGCATTTTAATACATTATACCACTAAAATGCAACAACGCATTAATACACTAATGCATATTATAATACACAATTATGTTTATACTATCACACCATAATACACAACAACATTGCAAAATAAGCTTCACATACTGTAACACACCATATCATTATAATTAAAATAATACAAATATACCAATAACACACTGTAATAAACTATAGCAAACTAACTAGTTATTATTTAGTGGTACATTCTTATAGTTTGATAGTTACAGCAGATCCTAGTAATTATGTATTATACTGTTAGTCTGGTATAGTGTGGTATAATTGTAGTAGTAATATAGTGTATATATGTATTATATAGATTATAGCATTATAACCAACTATAAAATGCTATGGATTAAATTATGACACTATAACACATTCTAATATACTCTTCACTAACACGCCATAGTACACGACAACGACATCACATACTTTAACATTATAATTCACTTTCCCTAATTATAACAAACTAGAATACGCTATAATACGTTATGATAGTTTAACACATTATTACACAAAACTATACACATTAATACATTATAACTGTAACACGCAATAACACACTATAACAACAGAATGAACACGCAATAGTACACTATAACTCACTACGATACATAATAATGCACTACACCACATAACTATAACATTATAATATACATTATAATAAATAACACAATAATGCACACAGAGAGAACAGCAGGTTGTAACATATCTTAACATACTTTAATGTGTTGCACTTTACATTATACCACTTAAAATGCACTATAACACATTTTAACAACTATAACACAAACACAATATACATATAATAAACATACCATAACGCAAGAAAACATCACAATATAAATATATAACACCTTCTAACACTTTTATACACTGTAACACACTGGAATGCTCCATAACAATAATGATACACTAATGCACATTATAATACACAATTATGTTTATTATACTATCACACCATAATACACAACAACAATGCAACACGAGCTTGACATACTTTAACACACCATACCAATACAAAAATACCAATAACGCACTGTAATAAACTATAGCAACCTATAGCTTATATTTTATAGTGTACAGTATAGTGTATAGTATAGTGTATAGTGTTTACATTGTTTTATAATGTGATAGTTATAGCGGATCATTGTAATAATTGTGTTGTGCGGTAATATAGTGTGCTATATGTATTATATAGATTATAGCATTATAACGTACTTTAAAATACTATATAGAATGACAGTAAATTATGACACATCATAACACATTCTAATATACTTCACTAATACGCCATAGTACACGATAACGACATCACACACTTTAACACTCATTATAATATTCCAAATTATAACAATACACTATAACACATTATGCAAGTCAAGTCAAGTTTATTTGTCACATACACAAACGAGATGTGCAGTGAAATGAAAGTGGCAATGCTCGCGGATTTTTGTGCAAAAGACAAACAACAAAACAACCAAACAAATTATAAACACAATCATAACACACATATTCTTTTACATAATAAATAATAGGAAAAACGTTCTGTAGAGTTAGTCCCTGGTGAGATAGGCGTTTACAGTCCGAATTGCCTCTGGGAAGAAACTCCTTCTCAACCTCTCCGTTCCCACCGCATGGCAACGGAGGCGTTTGCCTGACCGTCGCAGCTGGAACAGTCCGTTGCAGGGGTGGAAGGGGTCTCTCATGGTTTTGTTTGCTCTGGAGTTGCACCTCCTGTTGTACAGTTCCTGCAGGGGGGTGAGTGAAGTTCCCACAGTGCGTTCGGCCGAACGCACTACTCTCTGATACAGTTTAGCACATTTATCACAATTATAACTGTAACACACTATAATACACTAAAACACACTAGAACACGCAAAAGTACACTATAACTCGTCACGATACATAATAATGCACTATAACACATAATTATAACATTATAATATATATTATAATACATATCACTACAATACACAGTGACAGAATAGAGGTTCCAACATTGCAATATACTATAACGCACTTTAATACATTAATCCACTAAAATGCACTATAACGTCCGGGCACGTCGTCTAGTCCCAGACAAACTTCGTCTAGCTCGGGAGGAGTTCCGCCAGATGGAGGCGATGGGCATCGTGCGTCCCTCCGACAGCCAATGGGCATCACCGCTCCACATGGTCCCTAAGAAGAACGGGGGCTGGTGCCCGTGTGGGGATTATCGTCGCCTGAATAATGCGAACGTCACGGACAGGTATCAGGTCCCACACATTCAAGACTTCAATGCCCACCTAGCCGGGGCATCCTCGTGCGAGGGAACAATGAAATTCTGGTCCGCCCCGACGATATCCCGAAGGCAGGCATTATTACACCATTTCGTGGGGATATGGTGCTCCACCCCGTGCTTGGGGGTGGAGGAGCGGAAGTGAGGTTGAAGAACGCCGCGCAGGCCTTTCAGCGGCTTCTGGACTGCGTGTGCCGCGGATTGGACTTTGTCTTTGTGTACCTGGACGACATTCTGGTGGCCAGTCGCTCGCGACAGGAGCACCACATCCACCTCCGTCAACTGTGTCAGCGGCTCAACGATTTCGGTTTGACTATCGACTTCCTCGGCCACCGCCTGTCTGCTCAAGGGGTGGTGCCTCTGCCGACCAGGGTAGACGCTATCCGCTGGTTTCCCCATCCGACCACAGTTAGGGGCCTGCAGGAATTCGTGGGAATGGTCATTTTCTATCACCGCTTACTGCCGTTAGCGGCCGCAGTCATGCGTCCACTTTTCCACCTGATTGCTGGTCATCGCAGGGAGGTTGATTGGTCCGTGGAAGCAACAGCGGCATTCGAGAGGGCTAAATAGGGCTGATGACACCCGCCACTCTTCCACCCGCCACGACCGCCTTGACGGTGGATGCTTGTGAGGTTGCGGTTGGGGCAGTGTTGGAGCAGCTCGCTGAGGGTTGCTGGTGGCCACTTGCCTTCTTCAGCAGGTATCTCAGTGGACCTCAGCATCGTTACAGCGCCTTCGACCGTGAGCTCCTTGCCCTGTACCTCGCCGTACGCCATTTCCGCTATTTTCTGGAGGGGAGACCATTTACGGCATTCACGGATCACAAGCCGCTAACCTTCGCGTTCGCCAAGGTATCAGACCCGTGACAGCAGAGGCAGTTGGCCCGAGTACACCACCTCCATCCGGTTCGTTGAGGGCAAATTTAACAGGGTGGCCGATGCCTTATCAAGACCTGCAGTCCACACGGTTCTCCAAGTCGGTGAGGGGATCAACTATTCCGCCCTGGCAGGCGCTCAGCTTGTGGACGAAGAGATGGCCGCCTATCGTACGGTGGTTTCGGGCCTGCAGTTGGAGGACGCTGTCTGTTTTCCTGGTGGTACCACGCTGCTGTGCGTTGTCTCCTCTGGAGTTCTGCGACCGATCGCCTGGCGGCGCAGGGTGTTTGAGGTGCTGCATGGACTTGCGCATCCCTCCATCAGGGCAACAACAGCCCTGGTAGCCTCCCGCTTTATGTGGCACGGGCTGCGGAAGGAGGTTGGACATTGGGCGCGTACTTGCATCCCGTGCCAGACTGCCAAGGTGCAACGACACGTGCACGCGCCGTTGCAGGAGTTCCCCATTTCTCAGAAACGTTTCGACCACATTCACATGGACATCGTGGGGCCGCTGCTGTCGCTGCATGACGTATCTATTCACCGTTGTGGACCGCTTCACGCGGTGGCCTGAAGCCATTCCGCTACAGAATTCCGCAACAACCACCTGTGCTCGAGCATTGTTGGCGCACTGGATCGCCCCGTTAAGTGTTCCACTGGACATAACTTCCGACCGGGGGCCTCAGTTCACGTAAGAGCTGTGGTCGGCCATGACACGCCTCCTGGGTGTTGGTCTGCACCACACAACGATGTACCACCCGCAGTCGAATGGCCTAGTGGAGCCTAAGGGTGCCCTGAGGGCGCGGCTCACTGACCCAGACTGAGTAGGTGCTCTACCGTGGGTTTTGCTGGGGATACGCACCTCCTCCTCCGCCGAGTTGGTGTATGGGTAACGGTGCCTGGGGAGTTCATCCCGCCGGCACGTGGCCAGGTGGAGCAGCCTTCGGACGCTCTGCAATGTCTTCGGCAGACGGTGGGCAAGCTGGTGCCGGTGGCCACTTCTCGTCATGGGTCCTTCCGTCCGCACGTTCCCTCTGCTCTCGAGGACTGGCAGTTTGTTTTTCTGCGCAGGGATGCACATCGGACACCTCTACAGCGGCCGTATGAAGGTCCCTTCCGGGTCTTGGAAAATGGGTCGTCGACTTTCGTCCTGGACATGGGGGGTCGGCGTGAGACTGTTTCAGTTGCGCGGTTGAAGCCAGCACATATTGATATCGATCGGCCGGCGCTGGGTAGCGCTGCCCCGTATGCGTGCACGCCCTCCTGTCCGTTTCGTACCTCGGCTACTTGGGGGGGGGGGGGGGGGGTCCTGTGGCGGTCCCTCGGGGGTAGTTCACTCCTTGGATCATCCCCCTCGCCGATTGGGGGACAGGGGCGTTGGCCTGCCATGGGGTTTCCTGACGACACTCCCTAGGGGTTCTAAGGGTGTACTCTGATCGTTGGAATTAAAAAGCTTCCTTTGAATCCGCCTGTCTGCTGTCAGCAGAGGTGAGGAGGTCGTTGAGGACTTTGAGGAGAGCAGTTTCTGTGCTATGGAGGGGGCGAAGTCCAGATTGGAGGGGTTCAAATAGGTTATACGCGAGGAGGTGGGAATGAAGTGGTGACGCGACGATACGCTCCAGGGTTTTTGAAAGAAAGGGGAGGTTTGAGATTGGGCGATACTTAATGAGATAGTTAATAAGAGAGGAGGGATCAAGACCAGGTTTCTTTAAGATTGGCTTGCGGTTCAAAGGCACTACTTACTGCAAATGGTGGCATGAAGTTGAAAGGCACTACTTACTGCAAATGGTGGCTTGGGTGCTTTGGCTTGAGGTTGAAGCGCTACGTACTTTGCTTGAGGTTGAAAGGCACTACTTACTGCAAACGGTGGCTTGGGTGCTTTGCTTGAGGTTGAAAGGCACTACTTACTGCAAATGGCAGCTTGGGCGCTTTGGCTTGAAGTTGAAAGGCACTACTTACTGCAAATGGCAGCTTGGGTGCTTTGGCTTGAAGTTAAAAGGCACTACTGCAAATGCACTTACTTGCTGCTTGCACTATATATTGATTTTAGATAAAACGCTACACTTATGGCTGTGATTTTTGGCCATCTTACTCAGTCCCCCCTCTGCTGAGCAGGTGCAGAGAATTCTTCCCATCAATGAAAAATAAAAGTGTTATTAGTGTTTAAAAAATGTTGAGAATCTCTCTCCTGTCAATCAGGCCCTGAAAGCCACACCTTTTCCGGTGAGAGGGGGAGGGGTTATAAAACCCAGAAGTGTGGGTGTGGCTCGGTCTCTGCATGATGGAGGAGGGAGAGGTCATGACTCTGTCTGAGCTGTGAATCAACTGAACACACTGAATGGTTACTGAACTGTGAGTTTGGTGTTTTGTGTGGTTTTACGGTGGTTTCACCCTGCATGAAATGGTATCAAGCTGCATTTGAATTTGGTGGCCTTGGACCCTGCTTGAAGTGGAATAAAACTGCACTGAATTTGGTGGCCTTGCACCCTGCTTGAAGTGGTTAGAAACTGCACTTGTATTTGGTGGCCTTGGATCCAGCTTGAAGTGGTAAGAAACTGCACTTGAATTTGGTGGCCTTGCACCCAGCTTGAAATGGTAGGAACATGGACTTGAATTTGGTGGACTTGTTTCTATGTGTCCCTCTCCTCACCCCTCTCCCTCTGCCACCCATCTCTCTCTCCCCCACCCCCCTTCCCTCTCTACCCCACCCCCTACATTCTCTCCCCCCACACCCTTCCCCTATCCCTCTGTCCCTCTTCCATCATTCCCGCTAACCATCTCCTCCTCCCTCCCCACTCTTTCCCCTCTTTCCCCCCACCCCTCTCCCCATCCCCCCTCCCCCAAAGCTCTCTCCCCATCCCTCACCCCCTACCCCGCTCTCCTTTCCCTCCCAAATCTATCCCGTTTCCTCCTCCTCCCTCCCCTCTTCTCACCCCCCCCGCAAACGCCGTTGGGGAAACAGACCATAGAGGGAGTACAGAGAAGGTTCACCAGAATGATTCCTGGGATGTCAGGATTTTCAAATGAAGAAAGACTGGATAGACTTGGCTTGTACTCGCTAGATTTTAGAAGATTGAGGGGGGATCTTATAGAAACTTACAAAATTCTTAAGGGGTTGAACAGGCTAGATGCAGGAAGATTGTTCCAGATGTTGGGGAAGTCCAGAACAGGGGGTCACAGTTTCAGGATAAGGGGGAAATCCTTTATGACCGAGATGAGAAAAACATTTTTCACACAGAGAGTGGTGAATCTCTGGAATTCTCTGCCACAGAAGGTAGTTGAGGCCAGTTCATTGGCTATATTTAAGAGGGAGTTAGATGTGGCCCTTGTGGCTAAGGGGATCAGGGGGTATGGAGAGAAGGCAGGTACGGGATACTGAGTTGGATGATCAGCCATGATCATATTGAATGGCGATGCAGGCTCGAAGGGCCGAATGGCCTACTCCTGCACTTAATTTCTATGTTTCCCTCTCCTCATCCCTCTCCCTCTCCTCACCCCTCTCCCTCTCTCCCTCACCCCCTTCCCTCTCTACCCCACCCCCTTCCCTCTCTCCACCCGCCCCCTTCCCCTACCCCTCTCCTCCTCCCTCTCCCTCCCAATTCTTTCCCGTCTCTCCCTCCCCCCCTCCCCCACATCTCTCTCCCCATCCCCCTCTCTCACCCCCTACCCCGCTCTCCTTTCCCTCCCAAATCTGTCATGTTTCCTCCTCCTCCTCTCCCCTCCTCCCCTCTTCTCACCCCCCCCTCCCCCCACCTGTGAGTTTGGGGGGTGGTTAATTTGAGTGTGATGCCTCATCCCCTACTCTCCCCCCCCCCCGCAAACGCTGTTGGGGAAACAGACCCAATGGGTCTGCACTTGGTCTAGTTAATATATAAAACTCAAATCCATCCGACCGCCTGCAGTACGGATCCCTTCCTGCCTTTCGATTCGTTCCCGCCGTGCGATGTCACAATGCCCGATGCTCGCGGACGTCCAATCGGAATGGATCCATTTGCATGTACGGCTTCCGGCCGCGTTTCTTCCTTTGATTCTCCGCAACTCCGAAACCGGACGCAGAATCGCCGACGTCTTTTCCATTTCGGTAGTGATTTCGCTTTTCTTTCTAAGTATCCGCTCCTCGTTACATTTCGTCGTGTTTAAGTACGCGTTTTTAATCAAATCCTTCACCCCCCCCCCCCCCCCCACCACCTCAATATTTCAAAAATAAACTGGATTCTAACCCATAGAAGCAGCACCAGCCAATGGTGAATGTTTCATCGTGTGATGTCACAATGCCCAATGCTCAAATACATTGTTGACATAGAGAACGCTCAGCGATTATTCAAATTCTTCACTAACTGTCATTCTGGTTTTGCTTGTGAAGTGAAAAGCCCTGAATTGCATTTGTCTGATGCAGGAAGATTGTTCCAGATGTTGTGGAAGTCCAGGACACGCGGGACACAGTTTAAGGATAAAGGTGAAATCCTTTAGTAGTGAGATGAGGAAAACATTTTTCACACAGATAGTGGTGAGGCTCTGGAACTCTCTGCCACAGAAGGTAGTGGAGGCCAGTTCATTGGCTATATTTAAGAGGGAGTTAGATGTGGCCCTTGTGGCTAAGGGGATCAGGGGGTATGGAGAGAAGGCAGGTACGGGATACTGAGCTGGATGATCAACCATGATTATATTGAATGGCGGTGCAGGCTCGAAGGGCCGAATGGCCTACTCCTGCACTTAATTTCTATGTTTCTATGTGTCCCTCTCCTCACCCCTCTCCCTCTGCCACCCATCTCTCTCTCCCCCACCCCCTTCCCTCTCTACCACCACCCCCTTCCCCTACCCCTCTGTCCCTCTTTCACCACTCCCCCTACCCATCCCTCCGCACACTTCCACCCCCTTACCTCACGCCTCTCCCACCCCACCCATCTCTCTTCCCCTCCCTTCCCCTCTCTCGCCCACCATTCCCCTACCCCTCTGTCCCTCTTCGACCACTCCCCGTCCCTCTTCTACCACTCCCGCTACCCCTCTACCCTCCCTCCCTCCCCACTGTTCCACTTCTCTCCCACTCTCTCCTCCCCATCTCCTCACCCCTCTCCCATCCCTCTCTCCCCCACCCCCTTCCCTCTCTACCCACCCCTTCCCTCTCTACCCCCACACCCTTCCCCTATCCCTCTGTCCCTCTTCCATCACTCCCGCTACCCCTCTCCTCCTCCCTCCCCACTCTTTCCCCTTTCCCCCCACCCCTCTCCCCATCCCTCCCTCCTACACTCCCTCCCCATCCCCCAAAGCTCTCTCTCCATCCCTCACCCCCTACCCCGCTCTCCTTTCCCTCCCAAATCTATCCCGTTTCCTCCTCCTCCCTCCCCTCTTCTCACCCCCCCGCAAACGCCGTTCGCAAATGCTGTTGGGGAAACAGATGTCACAATGCCCAATGATCAAAGGCATTGTTGCCATAGAGGGAGTACAGAGAAGGTTCACCAATGGAGAGAGTACAGAGGAGATTTACTAGAATTTTGCCTGGGTTTCAGCAACTAAGTTACAGAGAAAGGTTGAACAAGTTAGGGCTTTATTCTTTGGAGCGCAGAAGGTTAAGGGGGGACTTGATAGAGGACTTTAAAATAATGAGAGGGATAGACAGAGTTGACGTGGATAAGCTTTTCCCACTGAGAGGAGGGAAGATGCAAACAAGGGGACATGACTTGAGAATTAAGGGACAGAAGTTTAGGGGTAACATGAGGGGGAACTTCTTTACTCAGAGAGTGGTAGCTGTGTGGAATGAGCTTCCAGTGAAGGTGGTGGAGGCAGGTTCGTTTTTATAATTTAAAAATAAATTGGATAGTTATATGGACGGGAAGGGAATGGAAGGTTATGGTCTGAGCGCAGGTATATGGGACTAGGGGAGAATACGTGTTCGGCACGGACTAGAAGGGTCGAGATGGCCTGTTTCCGTGCTGTAATTGTTATATGGTTATATGGTTAACCATATAACCATATGGGATGTCAGGACTTTCATATGAAGAAAGACTGGATAGACTCGGCTTGTACTCGCTAGATTTTAGAAGATTGAGGGAGGATCTTATAGAAACTCCTGATTACATTTTGTCGTATTTATGTACACATTTTTAATCAAATCCTTCTCCCCCCCCTCCAAATATTTCACAAAAAAACTGGCATCTCACCCATAGAATCAGCCCCAGCACGTGGTGAACGTTCCATCGTGTGATGTCACAATGTCCAATGCTCACATATGTCAATCGGAATGGAACCATTTACATATGCCTTTGCAGGAGCACCAGCACCCGCTGAACGTTCCATCGTGTGATGTCACAATGTCCAATGCTCAAAGACATTCTTGCCATAGAGGGAGTACAGAGAAGGTTCACCAGACTGATTCCTGGGATGTCAGGACTTTCATATGAAGAAAGACAAGATAGACTCGGCTTGTACTCGCTAGAATTTAGAAGATTGAGGGCAGATCTTATAGAAACGTACAAAATTCTTAAGGGGTTGGACAGGCTAGATGCAGGAAGATTGTTCCAGATGTTGGGGAAGTCCAGAACAAGGGGTCACAGCTTAAGGATAAGGTGGAAATCCTTTAGGACAGAGATGAGAAAAACATGTTTCACACAGAGAGTGGTGAATCTCTGGAATTCTCCGCCACAGAAGGTAGTTGAGGCCAGTTCATTGGCTATATTTAAGAGGGAGTTAGATGTGGCCCTTGTGGCTAAAGGGATCAGGGGGTATGGAGAGAAGGCAGGTACAGGTTACTGAGTTGGATGATCAGCCATGATCATATTGAATGGTGGTGCAGGCTCAAAGGGCCGAATGGCCTACTACTGCACTTAATTTATATGTTTCCCTCTCCTCACCCCTCTCCCTCTCCCATCCATCCCACTCTCCCCCACCCCCGTTCCCTCTCTACCCCACCCCCTTCCCTCTCTCCACCCACCCCCTTCCTCCTACCCCTCTGTCCCTCTTCCATCACTCCCCTACCCCTCTCCTCCTCCCTCCCCACTCTTCCATGTCTCCCCCTTCCCCTCCACTCCCTCCCTCCCTCCCCACTCTTTCCCCTCTCTCCCCCCACCCCTCTCCCACTCTCTCCCTCCACATCCCCCCTCCCCCACATCTCTCTCCCCATCCCTCTCTCACCCCCTACCCGCTCTCCTTTCCCTCCCAAATCTGTCCCGTTTCCTCCTCCTCCTCTCCCCTCCCTCCCCTCTTCTCACCCCCCCTCCCCCCACCTGTGAGTTTGGGCGGTGGTTAATATGAGTGCTCCCCCCCCCCGCAAACGCTGTTGGGGAAACAGACCCAACCCCTTTCCCCTCTTTCCCCCCACACCTCTCCCCATCCCTCCCTCCTCCCCATCCCCCCTCCCCCACATCTCTCTCCCCATCTCTCACCCCCACCGCGCTCTCCTTTCCCTCCCAAATCTATCCCGTTTCCTCCTCCTCCCTCCCCTCTTCACACCTCACGCCCCCGCAAACGCTGTTGGGGAAACAGACCCAATGGGTCTGCACTTGGTCTAGTTAATATATAAAAGTCAGATCCATCTGTCCGCCTGCAGTACGGATCCCTTCCTGCCTTTCGATTCGTTCCCGCCGTGCGATGTCACAATGCCCGATGCTCGCGGACGTCCAATCGGAATGGATCCATTTGCATGTACGGCTTTCCGGCCGCGTTTCTTCCTTTGATTCTCCGCAACTCCGAAACCGGACGCAGAATCGCCGACGTCTTTTCCATTTCGGTAGAGATTTCGCTTTTCTTTCTAAGTATCCGCTCCTCATTACATTTCGTCGTGTTTAAGTACACTTTTTTAATCAAATCCTTCACCCCCCCCCCCCACCACCTCAATATTTCAAAAATAAACTGGTTCCTCACCCACACAAGCAGCACCAGCCCATGGTGAACGTTCCATCGTGTGATGTCACAATGCCCAATGTTCAAATACATTGTTGCCATATTGGGAGTACAGAGAATAGGCTGTGGGCCGAGGAGCTTTATTCAGCAGTTTCGTGACCCAAGTCACCAAACTACATGAAATTGTCACATATTGTGTAAAAATATTTATATAAATCACCCTTGAAACTCGATATGAAGAAGACTTGCACAGTTTTATTAAATTAGAGAAAACCGGAAAAATGTCGGGAATTTTATAGTCCAATGAAAGCACGTTTGACATTGAGTTGTCTGCCAGTTGGCCAATCACGCGCTTTGTTTCAGGCAAGCACACAAAATGGCTGAGGGGGCTTCACAGATGCCTGTTTTACTGGAGATTCCGATGTGTTGTTCTGTAGAATAAATGTCATGGAAACTTGCAGCAGTTTCATTGTATTTAGTGGGAAAAGCATTAAAAAGGCTGAAGAAAGTGCTGCAAAGTGGATTAAAGTGCAAGAAAGCAAAGTCCCTACTTTTTACTCACTCAATAATTCATTCATGAAATTGAGGGCCTAAACTATAACACGGTCATTGTCACTAATGCCAGCCTGTTGTACAGTAATAAGTCTTTAACAAATAATCTCGAAGCTGCCTGCGAAAACTTGCCGGGAAAAAGTGCTCCGATCGCGGAACTTAGGTACTCGCGGTAAATAGCGATCGATATCCCTCCGTTTTTCTCCCGTTATCAGGGTCTGAAAACGAGCAAACGACCGCTACAGACGGCACTATGACGGATCATTACTTTTTAACACTAATAATTTCAACTCCCCTCCCTCCCTCTCTCCTCCCCTTCCCCACCCCCTCTTCCTCCCCCACCTCTCAAAAAACTTTTTTCTAACGTTATATATTCCCCGTTTGTAACATCATTACCATCTTGACATTTCTAAATTCTATAGGATTGTCTTTGAAAACTAAAATCATTGTTATTTCACTTTGTCATCGTTGACTTTTTTTATACAAGATAAGTTGTG